>JASCQY010000048.1:11113790-11128560 GCA_030264315.1 Sardinella tawilis | reverse complement strand
GAAAAAAAAAAATGTATTGGGCATAAGCAAAATAGTGAACCTGCAGCTGACACTAACTGACTAGTACTGTGGGAAACGAAACTGAGAGTGAGCTTATGATGCCACTGAGTTAGCGTAAACTGCACATTTGCTACTCGGTCTATCTTGTACAAAATTCTTTTGTTCTCTATCCTAACAGCAGCATTCAGCAAGCACATAGAACAGGGCTATGACTGGAATTATTCTGAATTACCGCCTGAACTCGTAAATTTGTCAGGATTACTGACAATGAAAGAAATGAAAGAAAGTCCCTTCACAATGTGTCAAGCTTTATTCATAATCAAACTGGCACAACTGTTGTTGGGAGTTTTAGGCAAGGCAAGGCAAGGCAAGGCAAGGCAATTTTATTTATATAGCGCATTTCATACACAGAGGCAGCTCAATGTGCTTAAGGAGAATGAAGATCTACTAAAAGCTTCAGGATTTTTAATTGCTGTGCTCAATTTATCTGTCTTTTTAATGATCCCCTCAAGCAGAAATAGAGGTAAAAGCCTTGATAATTGCTGCCAGACTTCTACTTTGCAAACTCAGTTTCTTCTAAGAAGTATAGTCAGGAAACTAACGGCCAGATTCGAAATGAATAGAGGGTTTACATGACTTGCGCACAAACTTGAATATTACCAATATTCCGTTTAAAACAGGAATATTCCCTGCATGTAAACATAGTCATTGACCACATTAACTCAAGCAAAAAAGTCAGCCATACCATAACCAACTATCTTTGTTTTTATTTTTTGGTGGTGGTGTTTTATTGCTGTTAAAATAATTGCATCACAATATAGTGATTTTCCATGTGGCTCACCGGTTTGATGTCTCGATGCAAGAAGCCGACTGAGTGGATGCTCTCGATAGCTTCCAAAATCTGACGACCAAGTCGGAGCGTAGTGGACACTGAGAACGTCCCGTTCCGCATCGTTCGACGGAGGTCTGCCAGGTTCCTTCCCTAAAAATGGAACAACACTTTTACATTCACAGAAGTCCCCATTTTACACACCACAACAAAACAATTGTCAGTGCTGCACCAATCAAGGCAGGCGATACATTTATCTGCAAGTCGGCGCTGCATATGTCTATGCAGGAGAAGCTCTCAACACAGCTAACGTAGAAGTACCAACATTAGTCCGCACTAGGGATGGTAATAAGTAATTGATTAATCGATTATTTGTCATCAAGAGTTTATTCTAATAAAAATCCAAGCCTACTGAAAAATCGTTTCAGATACTGCTGTTTCGTTAAAAGAAATATGGTAAAAACCCTCTAAAAGCTTGCAATGACATGAAAAGTTTGATTCACACGCTGAAACTCCTCTCTAAAATGGTTTGGTCTCATCTCTGTGTGTCTCATTTCTGTGCGAGGGTTTCCGTAACTGGGGCAAGTGACGTCACGTTTTATCAATCAATCTATTAATTGTTCGATAAAGTTATGAATAATCGAACATGAAAATTCCTCAAAAGTCCCAACCCTAGTCTGCACTACAGTACATTTTCTACATACTGTGCACCACACACTGTAAAAAGGTCTGCATTTCCGTAAAAAAAAAAAAATAAAATAACTACAGTACACTGTACTGTATTCCTATACAAATTTAGTTTGAGACATTGCAGTATTATAAATTATGAGAAATCACCTGCAGTTCTAGAGGATAGAGAATATGAATAAAACTCTGTAGGCATGTGTGTATGTGAGTGTGTGAGTGTGTTCAATACAATACTGCCCTCACATCTCTACTTCAAAAGAAAAACAAACCATCTCTGTTGTCTTTTCTGAGTGACATTTAAAAACACTGAAAAAAGAAACTTTAAAAGACAAAAAGGAAAAACATAAAACACTGCACCTGTAGTTCCATCACAACATAATTGAAGCGGTCATTGCGGCCACATCCAACAAAGCGGCACACGTGTTCTTTACCTACGCAAGCAAGAAAGAGAGAAAGGCAGAAAGAAAGAAAGACAGAAAGAAAGAATGAATGAAAGAACAAAAGAACGAAAGAAATAAAGAAACAAACAAACAAACAAACAAAGAGATTTTATTGGCCATATGAAGATCCAATACCCATCCCTTTGTGGCCTGCATTATGCATTATGGTACTAAGGCTCAAGCGCACTTATTGCACAGCATCCCAGAGTGGGAGACTGGCATGCTAGCAAGAATGGTATGGGCATCAGCATCTCTTAAAGGTGCACTATGAGACCCTGAATGATGTCACTTCTGTTGACATAAACGTAAACAAACAAAATGCAACTCTCAAATTCACGCCATTAAATCAACTTTTGTCACTGCCTCTCACCGATATGTGCATGCTCACGAACCCAGCCCCTCCCCTAACCATCTTGTTGGGTGTTTGGCTGAAATGTCGTTTGTTATGTTTTGGTGCACAGCCTGTGCCCCTCGTGTTTGTTGGACGTTTTAAAGCCATTGTGTTGTTTCCAGAGACTGGACTTTTTCACAATGTATTCAGGGGGCAGGCAGCAAGCTGATCAAGGGGAGATGCCAACGATTTCAAACAAAAATGAAAATAAGCTAAAAACCATGCAAGATCTCATAGTCCACCTTTTAGGCGACAGGAGGGACGTATACACAACAGCCCATGCCATCCAAACACCTTGAGTGACACACAGACATCAAATGACAGGAGGTGATGACTGAGCCCCCTCCCAACCCAAAAGCTCACCCTGCAGCCTCTTGAGTACCGCCACCTCCATCTTGAGGACCTGTTTTGGCTGCTGGGCTGACTCCACCTTAAGTGCCACGTTGACCTGATTCAGCTGATCCAGCACTTCATATATCTCCCCAAAGCCCCCTCCACCTATCTTCTTCACCTTTAGAGGGAGATAAGAAGGAGGGGGTGGTTTAAGTGAAGATAGGAGTAGAAATAAGAGTTAAGGGGGGGGAGAGAGCTTTCTGGCCTGTTGTGAGATAGCACTGTCCCTCTGATTCAGAATTACAGTGAATGTTGGACCAGTTGTACTGTATTCTTCTTCTCTGGAGAATTGCTCATTGAGACAACTTGCTCCCAGATGGCAAATGTAGCACCGCTGCAATAACTAGGCCTGGACAGTAGTCTGTACTGGAAAAGACACCGTTTTGCTCTATGCGACTATTTATGGTAACTTTGCTGATTCTGCACTGTACCTGTTACAGTGCTCCCTAGAGATCAAAGACAAAATATTTAGAGAAGAGAGAGAGAGAGAGAGAGAGAGAGAGAGAGAGGAGAGAGAGAGAGAGAGAGAGAGAGAGAGAGAGATGTTTCTTTACTGACTTGACTAAAAGGAAATTAAAAGCCAATCATGAGCAACTCACCACTCTCCATCGGTCCCTGACCAGGTCTGTCACTGACAGGATGTCTGTCTGTTCGCCGGCCCCACTCATCCTGATGATCACAAGTGCCCTGAGCACGCCCAGACCCGCGCCGCTGCACCTGGCATCAGTGACAGGCTGTCCACTGCAGCACACACAAGCACGCAAGAAGAGTTAGCCTACTCGGGCATCGTCATATGACGACTCCAGACAGTTGTGAATTTTTTTTCTTTTGTCCATGAGCCATGCACAATAGCCCACACCACATTTTCATGTCAAGTATCTGCCAGCGGTTTGCGGTTACTGTCGCACCCAGCACAGACGTGTCGCTCTAATGTTATTTGCAAATGGATTATGATTAGCCGCATATGCATGATCAGCGAATTGTAGTGTCAAAATACCATGCAGTGGCTTCGAGAACAGCCGTTGTCAAACAATAAATTAATGGCTATTGTTTTTTAATCAGACAGAGAATACATTCTATTGGCATTTATTATTCACTGGATACAGCCAACAGCCATCAACAAGATGCTGCGCTGGGTATCATGTATATGATTTGCGCATCTGCTACATGTCGATAGCTTGCTGGCTACCCCAAAAATGCGGTAGATTTCTAATCAACTGCTAATCCTCATTTATCTGGGATATCACTCAGCAAGATTGAACGATACTGAATGAAAGCGCGGATATGCTGTCAAATCGTATGAACACAGATCAGAGAGCTGCTGTAACGGGCTAACGAGCTAACTGGCTAAAATTAGCTGCCTACCAGACGACCTTACCTTGACAACAAAGCGCAACGTTCTGTATCCTATCGCGGCTGGAGCTAGTGAAAATAACAGCCACTCGCCCTTACAGACAGTCTGAGTCTATCTATACATAGCAGACTAGAAAACCGCTGACAATACAAAGTGCATGTGCCCGAAACAAAATTGTCCAGCATATGGCAAGCATTTTGCCTTTGCGGTTTGATGGAGGACTGCATACAAAGCAGCAGCACCGCAATGCAATCCGTCGCTGAATGTCTTGGTAGCGGGCTAAGTTAGCTGGGAAGCCATAGCTAGCGAGCGTTAAGATTCATTCCCTACCTTCCTCAGTTGCAACAAACCAAGGCATGAATGGTAAGGCAGCAGATGAAAACACTTTTCCTCGGGCGGTTTAGCAGTCCACAAGCCATGCTTCAGTCACTAAATTAACGCTTTACGGTGAACACAACATGAATAACATTAGCGCAGGAGATAGTCAGACTGGTTATCCCTTCTCCCTCCTCGAGTCATTCACACAAGAAGCCTGTTACGTCACACGTTAGTGAGACTTCTCCAGAGGCTGTCAGCAGGGAAATACAAATAGCTTCCAAAAAGCTTTGAAACTTGCTAAATTATCTACAAATGTACGAGTGCATGTATTGTTTGTGTACCAAATTAACTGCTGATTTGTTTATTTTAATCAAATGTATAAGGTTTAAAAAGTTCGATTAATACAGGTGGTTTTACCGAGCTTTAGGTTTCTCGGTTTGTTAAAATTGCCAAGTGTTTTGATGAATGTTATGGCGAATGTAAAATTGTTACATGTCATTTTAATACAAATAATGTAACTCGGTAAAAAAATACATTTTGTATTATCTTAAACTAAAGTGACTCACACGCATCAAAACAATTGGAAAGGTGGCAAGAAACTCCACAAAATTGCTTTTTTTTGCAATTGTATGGTCATCTTGTGATACCGTATAAATATATCAATAGTTTATTTTGTTATGAGTTCTATCACTAGCGAAGAAAGAGCTGCATAAAAAAAGCATATTCCCTAGTCACCAGTTGAGTAGGGGGACACTTCTCAGGCAAGTATTGAGAACAGGAATTCCCCTGTAGGGATGTAAGGAGGGCGTGTTGTAATTTACCGGATTCCACATGGCCAGGGCCAAATATGGATAAGAGGATAGGCGTGGCTAGTTCACCGGAGGATTTGCAGGGCGTCAGTTGAAACAAGGCTGTGTTCTCGAGGACGTCCAAGCCTCCAAGAACCGAAATGCTTGCAGTTTAAAGAATTGTAAATATTACTTATTATCCTGTTAACACGATTTGTTACAATGCGTGTTGTTGATTTATTCGAGCTGCAAGACAAGATTACTTTTAGGCTGACTTGAGCGAACGCGCCCTTGTTGTTGGCTTGTGAGTGCGTAGTCATAGTCGTCGTCACTTTCGAGGGGAAAGTTGCTCTTTTTTCCAAGTTGTGCAATCTCTGCTTGACAATGTGCAACTCTGGATACCATCCACCCTCTTAGGTTTTACGTGGATATTCACGAACCAGTTTAATCGTGAAACATTTCTATTGCAACGTCTTGGCTTCAAGAAATGTAGCTAATCTGTTTGACATTTTTATGCATGATCCTGCTCTGGAGATGAGATGCATGCAGTCGACTTTGTCCGAAAGCAAAACCATTTCCGTGGACCAGCTCTGTGTGAGCCGAACTTAGAAACTTGAGGACGACAATGCGATAGTGAAACTGTGAGTACCCTTACATCGAATTCTGTGCTTAAAGACAGCGTTATAATGTTGCATTTCTCATGCTCTTACTGTAGGCCAACGTTAGTGCTACTTGTTTACCCCGAGTTTACTCAGCAAACATTTCGTGACATCCTTGGCGGATTCAGCCAGTGCGATCAAATTATGTAACTACACGCTTGGGCTTGATCTAAATAACTGTGAGTGAGTTAGTTGCAAACAATCTGTATTTTCAGTTCATGATCAAAATTACATCTGTGCAAAGTACGTTTTGTGACCAAAAAAAGTTCTGTTCACACTCGTTGGAGTGGGGGGATCCTCTTTGGGGGGGTGAAAAGTAGCAGCGCTTGTTTTTCCTCGCTTCCTGTAATTCTCGTTGTCGAGCACGGTACTGTACACGCCTTGTTCTAGCTGGCACACTCAACTGGGAGAAAAATTAGCTGTGACCTGTGCGAACAAGAGAATTAATTTGCAATTGAGAGTTTTTGTGGTAATTTGACGTTTTCGGTCGTTTGCATACAAGCACGCTGTCGCTGTGTCCCCCCACCTCACTCAGCAGTTTGACGTGGCTGTCACGCTGTATCGTAGGCCTCTACTGTACCTTATTTCGTTACCATTGGGCAAGTAACGTTTTTAAATGTGCGGGAGCCACAGCCGATTACCACAAGTTGTTGTGACTAATTCCTTACTTTAACGTTAACCGTCTCTCACTTTCTCTGCGTTGACAACAAGGCCACAGTGCAGTCATTATGGAAGTTTGGAACAAAACCCTTCAACTTTGTAGCGAATTGTTGCGCTACGGCCAAGCTTTACAGCGGCATGTTCGTCTTAATTGGTTCTCTATTCATAAAGCGTTTTCACTTCCACCCTGTCAACGTCAGAGTGGGCTATAACGTTAATGTAGAAATATCCATGGGCACTGAACTCTAAAGATTTCAACAAATTTCTCGGGTATTTGAGGCCTATTTCCCTCCATCGTCTCCACATGTCTGTTTGGCACTATTGAGAAAGAGGCAATTTTGGAGTAGTAGCACTCGACTGGTAGGCCGTACCCTTACCCACATGATATCCACACCACAACACAGAAACGCAATTCTCGACTTTGCACATCACCTCAGCACCAACTTTGCACATCACCTCAGCACAGCAAACGTTCATTGTCTAAAACTGAGGGGTCAAATTACATTCGGGTTCATGTTCAAATTATGTCTGCTCTTTCAGTTGTGAATGATGGGCAAAATGGAGATTTGACATTCGGTGTGTATCGTACACAACATTAAACTAAAAGGTGTATGGCATGTAGTAGCATCTGTGACCTTGGTCATATTGTGAAATTTACTCAATTAAGCCGAGTTTGAACTTTTGCCTGCCATTTGCTTAATATTGTGTTGGTGATTTTTATTGCTATATATGTTTGTAACAGTGCACCTGCAGTACAAGTTAACAGAAGGGATAAGCCATGAAAGAAGCTGTACAACATCCCGGAGAGGTGTACTACAATGTGGGAAACGCTGTGTTAGACCAAGCACATGATGACAATGGATCCAGAGTCCCCTCCAATGCAGAGGCCCAGGGCACTGCTGTTTTCAACCCAGAGAAAGGGCACCCAGGCCGAGGACCTTTCCCTCAGGGCGCCCCTATGAAATGGATGCACCAGGAAGCCGTGCAGGCTCCGGGCTGGCCACAGGGTCTTCCCAACATGCACAACTGGGGCCAGAACTTTGGCCCGTACCGGGCAGGCATGGGCGATGCCCGAGGGCAGATGGTGTACCCCAAGCCGAACCATGATACTGATGGGCTGCCCCTGGAGAAGCCTCCAACCCAAAGCTCCAGTGAGGCCTACAAGGAAGCCCAGGCCCAGGCTCAGGCTCAGGCTCAGGCAAGGGGCCTGGAGTGGGACCAGCGCACAGCAGCCGCCATGCGTCACGCCCAGCTCCAGGCCTTCCAGCAGCAGGGCCACAAGGGTGGTGAGATGCCGCCGTGCCAGCCGCACACCATTCGCCCAGGGGCCATGCAGACGTCCATGCTGCAGCCGTTTCAACTAGCGTTCGGTGCCCCCAAGCAACCCCCTCCCCAGGGGTACTATTCAGTCTTCACGGGGAACAATGCCATGCCCGGCATGCCCTACGGTGGCGAACAACCCAAATCTCAGCATCAGTTAATGCAGCTGCAGCAGCAAATACAGCAACAACAACAACAACAGCAGCAGCAGCAACGTCAGCTCCAGCAGCAACAGCACCACCAAATGCAGCAACACCAGCAGCAGCAGCAGCAGCAGCACCAGGCAAGGCATCAGCTGCAGCAGCAGCAGCAGCAGCAACAGCAGCAACATCAATTGCAGCAGCATCATATGCAGCAGCAGCAGCAGCTACACCAAATATTTCAGCAACAACAGCTCCATGAACAACTGCAACAAATGCATCACTTGCAGCAACAGCAGCAGCAGCAGCAGCAACAGCAATCAATTCATTTACAGCCACAACCTGCACCAAACCCACCCCAACAGGAGACCATACAGACCCAGCCACAGTCTCAGCTTCAACCACAGACCAAACAGCAAGACTCTCACCCACCGCCTTACCAGTCTGACAGTCAGCCCTCTAGCGCCAGTCCACCACCACCTTCCCATCAGCCTCAGCCACAGCCTCAGGCCCAACCCCAGCCCCAAAGCATTTCAGCCCCTCCGCCCAAACCTCAAGAACCCCCGGCTGCTCCACCTACCCTCCCAGAGGCCCCTGCCAAGCCCGCTCCGGAGACCCAGGAGCAGCCGGCTCTCCCCCGACGCTCCAGACGGCTGTCCAAAGATGGGCTCTCACCCACGGCGGCACCATCGTCCATTCCCTGGAACCAGGCCGGTGGCAGGGATGCCCCGGTGGGTCACATCCAAGGCGTGACTGGCGGGGTGATCCAGAGCACTAGGAGGCGCAGGGCTTCCAAGGAGATCAACCTGGAGACCCTGGCCCAAAAGGCATCGGAGATGGAGTCACTTCCAGCCAAAGTTATCAAGGTAGGTGACACATGGACATGTGCAGAAATGTACAGTGTGTTGTGTGAAGAACAGTGTTCAAACACGGTCTTGCATTTTCTTGCTGCAACTAATTACCCATAGAGCATGACATAACATCTGCTTAAGCATCTACCTGTAGGCTACTAATTTTAGAATTTAGAATTGCAAGTCATGTTTCTTTCAGAGTCACAGAAATGCTGACAAGAAAGGCAGTTTGTGTTTTTCAGCTCAATGTGTTTTTGCGCACAGATCCAAAGCAAACTTTTTTTGAGGTTACTGACCCATCCTCCCCCAGCTGGTCCAGGAAATGTTGTTGGTTACGTCATGGCCATCGGTTGTTCAACTCAGTTCTTACACGTTTATTTTGGCTCTGTAGTATGTGTGCGATGTATTGACACATGCTCAGTCTTTTGTATGTGATGATGTCAATGATCAGATCTCTAAGCAGTGATTGTTTCTAGCCAGAACAGGTTTAACAGTGTAAACCCACATCAAACTGTGGAACTGGTTGAGTAATGTCAAAGTTATAGGTGTGAGAAGGCGTGTCAGTTAAGCTGTGCGGAATGGCCTCACGTGCTTACGTAAGTGATGGCACTTTTGGAGAGAGAGAGAGCGGGAGAGGGAGGGAGGGAGAGAGAGAAAGAGAGAGAGCAAAAAAAAAAAAACCAGTATATTGTGCCATGGCTCAATGCGGACCAGACACCTATTGTGTCACGCCGCCTGTAGGCTTGCCACAAGGCTCTGTTCCCCTTCTGAGAGGAAGGCAGTGTTTCACAGCCGGACTTCCTCATGCTCTCTAAACTCAAACATGAGAAATGCGTGGACTGCTCGCCCAAACCCACAGCTGGACATCAAAGCTTCGCATTGTGCGTGGCTAGCAGGGTATCCTCATCCTTCCAAACTCACACTCACACACATGTAAAAATGCTTGCATGCACTCTCTCACTCACAGACTCTCTCTCTCTCTCTCTCTCTCTCTCTCTCTCTCTCTCTCTCTCTCTCTCTCTCTCTCTCACACACTCACACACACACATACACACAAACACTCTACATACCTAGCTGCTTTATTGGCCTTACAGGTGTGTTCAGTTCAGAGTCTTGGCGGGCTTACGTTTTCCATGGTGAATTAATTGTTGACCAGCTGACTGTTGACAAGAAACAGGCCAGAGAGCGCCCCACTCAGACTACTGTGCACAATGTGTGCTGTGTGATTACTCAGGGACATGGTGTGTTTGCATTACAAAGCGACACACCCAACAGTGATGCTCCTTTTTTTTTTTTTTGTCCTTTTTTTCCCCCTCACTCATTCCTTACTAGCCTTGTCTGAGTACTTCGCTTCAACGCAAGCATTTCAAGTGAGAACACCCTATCAGCAGAGTTAGCACGAGAGGAGAACTAGGCTGTGGGAAGGCAGTGTCCTTGTCTGGCTAGTTCTGTCTGTGCACTTGGCTCTCACTGTCTGTGCATTTGGCTCTCACTGTCTAAGCTAGCTATCCATCCATCCATCCATCCATCCATCTGTTGCACATAGACTATTCCCATGTCCCTGTCTCCCACAGTATGTCTCTTTTATTCTTTTTCTTCTTCTCTCTCTCACGCACTCTCTCCCTCACTCCGCTGTCATTAGTAGAAAGGCCCTTTTAGCTGCAGGCTTGTGTGTAAATATGTGCCAGCCTTTGTGTGTGCAGGCTCGTGTGTGTGTGTGTGTGTATGTGTGTGTGTGTTCTTGTGTGTCTGTGTTGGTGGAGCGTGTGCACTCCTATATGTGTGTTTGTACATGGGTGCAGGCAGCTGCAAGTCTGCACACCTCCACATTCCTTGAACCTCCCAGGCCCGTTCCCAGTAACAGGCTGACAAGCGCGGGAGGGGCCCCGTCGTGCAGCTCTGCCAGGAGGCCCACTCCCCCGTGCGACTCCCCTGCACACTGTAAAACACGACACAAGCCTGGTGCACCATGCAAATGAAATGAAAAATCACATACACACACAGACGGACCCAAAATCTCCTTTTCATTTTCATAAACGCCCACGCAAACGCTGGAAGCAACTCACAGACAATGGCACTATGTACATAATACACAACCATCTGGTCAGCTATTAACACCAGTGCTCCTCTCTTTTGGTCTCATCGCCTGTAAACTACCCACTACCCATACTGATGAGAAGAGTGGCAAGTTAATACCACAGTATTAGTCTCCAGAAGGCCATCATTTCCTTTGCTGAAGCGTGGTGCCCAGTTAAGGGTTGTAGTGATGCCCTGGTGGCAGGAGCTGTTAGCCTCTTAATGGCACTGTTGCAATAGAAGAGTTAGGCCTTTGAGGCTATGAGTAATTTCCAGTGTATTAGCGGACCTGTGTATTAGCCTAACTGCTGTTGTAATGTATTACATTACTTTATAAGTCTAACCAATAAAATAAGATTGTGGTTTCATATAAAAGAAGAATGAAGACAAGCTTTGCCTTGTACCAGCCTAATAGTTGAGGAGATTTTGCAATATCAATGTATAAACCTCAGTTAATAGTTGGGAAATTTGCGGTAAAGGTTAGTGATTATGGCCATGACCACAGTGCCGAAGTGCACTCGTTGAAGTGCTGTAACTTGTTTTGCAGTGCCATACTGCACATGCTTAGCCTAGCCACGCTAGCCTCCAAATCTAGCTAGCCTCCAAAAGTCTAGAGACTTTTCATTGGGAGAGAAGGCGGGCTAAAAGGTTGTCATTGAAAGCATTCATCAAATCAAATCATTCATTAGACTCTGCACTTCACAGTGATTCCTCGGCCAGTCGTGGGAGTAGCCCTATGAAGAGTCACTAGACGTCCCCGGCAGAGAATTACATTTGCTGCGGTTAGGGGCGTATAGTGTGGCTAGGCTAATACTTGCTGGTAAAAGGGGTGCTTTAGCTAGCAGCACTAGCCAGTATGTAGATCTGATGTGATGTGCTAAGTGAAGAGAAGCTAAAGATTGAAAGCTAGCCTACGTGACAAGCCTACTGTATGTCCAAGCAGCCCCAGCAACAGGTGTTAAGGTGGTTGTGGTGTGACGTCAGCGTTTGGCACTCATTTGAAACACACACACATCTCCTCCTCCTTTAGTGGAAGTCTTGTCCACTTTCCTTTTTTTTGTTTTGTTTTTCTTGTCCATGTCCATTTTGCCTGATGCAAACTCTTGTGCATGGAGTAGTGCATGTATGTGCTTGTATTTCTGTGTGTTTTTGTGCGTTTTGGTCATGTCATTCACAAGATGTCTCATCTTTTGAGTAATAACATTCTCATAACCATCCCTTTCACGCTAACGTCTTCTATTCTCCCCTTTTTTCCTCTCTTCCCGTCTCGCTGACCCCATCCTTCCTTCTCTCTAACTTTCATTTTGACAATCTTATCACAAGCTCTGACCACTTTTACCGCCAGCACATAACTTTCCCTCTGCCTAAACAATTTCTTTTTTTTTTTTTTTTTGGCCTATTCTCTCATGTTTTTCTCCTCTTTTCTCATCACGTGTCACACCCTTTCTTTTATTTCTCTCCTCCTTTCTATCACATTGTTTGCTTCCCTCCTCCTCCTCCCTTCCCTCCTTTCTTCTTAACCAAACCAGCTTAACTGGCATCCAGGGCCAGTTGTTGTTGTTGTTATGGCAAAACCATTAGGCTAAGGATGAGGTAGATAGATTGTCTTTATTGTCCATACAGGGGATTGGTGTCCACAGCTTATCGCCTCACAAGCAAGTATATAGTCATGGCATTACAAGCAGATACACAGTATACTGTACATAACACCCTCAGCACCCCCAAACCCCTCCACCTTCCATATTAGTTACAGTAACCCCTTGTGCTCAGCACATGCATTGCCCTTAGCCACATACACATTAACGACCACATTGGGATGGATGGGAAGAGAGATGAGGATACTGTGACATGGCATATCAAGACATTCCGTGCTCTTGTCCTCCACAGACAGATGACGGTGCTCCAGGCAAGCCGGGCGCAGGAGGGAGCATGGTGCCACTGGTCATCCCAGTCTCGGTGCCCGTGCAGCGGGATCAGGGCCACGGAGAGCTGGGCTCCGGGTGGCCCCACGGCCGGGCCGGCGTGCACGAGGTGGCAGGGCACCACTACCCCACCAAACACACGCCCTCCGTCATTGTGGCACGCCGACGGTCGCTGAAGAACACGGCACCCGACAGCTTGGGGCAGGTTAGAGCTTTGCAGATTTGCATTTCTGTCACATATTAATACATTTGCCAAGAAAAAGGTCTTAAAATGTTATTACACTAAGATTTTATGCTCTTATTGGTTTGATTCTGGTTGCAATGTTTTGGTCACATGATATTAATATGCTATAGGATGAGACTGAAATTCAAGTTGTGTGAACAACTTAAAAGCAGACTTATGAAGTTTAAGTATGGACACCACAGCACCTGAGCTAATGGACTAAGATCTATCTAGAATATTCTAATATTCTAATAAATATTTCGATATTCACAACGTTTGCCACTGTTACTTGACTATACCTGACTATATGATGGAGTGCTAGTCTGTATCATACACGTGCTCACTAAAGACTTGACATATTGTGTCTTTGTTGGCTTTCCTGTGCAGGACAGTGCAAAGGATGACGACGGGCCCAAGTCCAAGCGGAGGCCACGGCCCGAGCCTCTGTTCATCCCGCCGCCCAAAGTGAGCAACTTCATCGCGCCATCCGTCTACTCGAGCATCACAGCCTACCAGAGCCACCTGCGCTCGCCCGTGCGGCTGCCCGGCGACAACCCACTGGCGCTGCCGCCCTACACGCCGCCGCCAATCCTGTCGCCAGTGCGCGAGGGCTCCGGCCTCTACTTCTCCACTTTCCTCTCCTCCATAGCGGCTGCTGGCACCGCGCCGGTGCTCCCGCCACCCCCGACGCCCAAATCGGCCGCACGCAGCCTCCTGCGCTCAAGTGAGTTGCGATCTTTGTGTTTTTAATATTGTTTTTGATATATTTTTTTTATGTTTTTTTTTTTTTTCTTTTCTTTTGAGTTTGGGCTCTCAAAACTTGATAGATTTTTGATGATGGATCATCATGAAAAGATGATCCATCATGATGAACGATCATTTTCACCACAACCTTACTTAACCCTGATGTGTTTGAAAAACAATTGCATTGATGTCTCGCAAAGAGAGAGAGCGAGAGAGAGAGAGAGAGAGAGATTGTTGTTTATATTGTTTCCTCGTTCTCAAATGTTGGCCCGTTGTGACGCGTCTCTGAATTAGCCTCCTCTGTTTATTGATTTCTTTTCCTGACCCCTCTCTCTCTTTCTCTCTCTCTCCCTCTCCCAGCCGTAGCCTTTGTACAGTGTTGTGTAGGCCGTAGTAAGTCTGGCTTGCTCTTTCATCTCTGGGCCTGTCTGTCTAGTCTGGCAGGACTTTGTCTTTCCCATATCTGCAGTCCTCTGTCTTTGGCCCTATTTATCGAAGTAGTTTCCTCCCTGTCCAGGCTTGGCTTTGTCTCTCTCTCTCTCTCTCTCTCTCTCTCTCTCTCTCTCTCTCTCTCTCTCTCTCGGAGGTTAATTGGCATGAGCCAAAGCTGACATGCAACAATCCAAACAGATACAATATCTACTTGAGAAAAAAAAACAAAGAACTGATGATCAAAAAGAAAGTTGAGGCTAAGGAAACTTATAGTATTTCTCCTCACTCTCTCTCGCTTTATCTCTCTCTCTCTCTCTGTGTGTCTGTGATGTCTCCGTGTGTGAGTCCGCTGGACATTAATCTCTTAGGGATTGACTGACTGACTGGGTCAGAGGCTGCACACAGACAGATACACGTTCTCATAACATGAATCTTATCTTCACCCTCTCTCTCTCTCTCTCTCTCTCTCTCTCTCTCTGTCTGTCTGTCTGTCTCTCTCTCTCTGCCCCCCTCATCTCCAACCCTCTGTCTGACTCTCTCCCC
>JASCQY010000048.1:11099140-11111322 GCA_030264315.1 Sardinella tawilis | reverse complement strand
TGTGTGTGTGTGTGTGTGTGTGTGTGTGTGTGTGTGTGTGTGTGTGTGTGTGTGTGTGTGTGTGTGTGAGTTTGTGCACTCACCATTCTCTTCGCCATCTCACAATGTACGTGCCTGCCTGCCTGTCATTTCCCTCACAGGTGAGAACGAAAACGGTGGCCCAGTGCGTGGAGTTTTACTACACCTACAAGAAACAGGTGAAGGTCACCCGCAACGGAACACTTACATACGGACCACCGGACCCAGAGGAACACACCACCGAGGTCAGATATCAGACGAAGCGTGCATCCTCACTCCTACTGGGGGCACAAGAAAGGGAGGGAGGGAGGGAGGGATGGAGAGAGAAAGAGAGACTGTACCTTTATTGCTGATGCTATAGAGCACGTCTGAGGGAAGCTCAACTCATGACGCCACAGTCATGATGACTCTTTATCATCATTTCTCACTATTTGTCATTACCAGGAGCTGCCCAGCATGTAGTATTAAGTTAAACAGAATAGAGTAGTGTGCTCTCTCTCTCTCTCTCTGTCTCTCTTTGTCTTTCCCGCTCTCTTACACTCATACTCGCACTCTCTTTCTCACTCTGTGTGTGTGTGTGTATGTGTGTGTGAGCGCCTGAGAGATACGCATGCACGCACGTACACACACACTCACACACACACATACACATGCAGACTCACTCTCACTCTCTTTCTCACACAAACACACACACACACACACAAACACATATACATATATTCTCATTCTGACTCACCCACTTCCTCCCAAGACCTCATCTGGCACCTTGAAAGAGTCACGGGAGCCTGTGAGCGCTAACTAGAGCGCTTGAGCACGTTTAGTTTGTCTCCATGTGCTGTGGCCGAGGCCTGGAGAGGTCGTCACCGCTCGCTCGTTTTTCGGTGGAAAGAGCCGACGGTGGCCAGGCTCTGGAAACCCATCGTGCGTTCCACAGCGGAGCCCTCAGGGCCACTTGTTTGTTCATCTTATTGTCCCTTTGGTTTCTTATGGTTGTTTCCTCCCCTTTCAGTTGGGTTCTGTTTCTGTGGAGGATCGATACCCATTTCACTGTTTTGTTGCTCACAGGTTTCTCTCCCACCTAGTTTCTAAAATGAAAATTGGGCTTCATTGATTGAAATTTCACTGGGTAATTATGAGTGGTGGAAAGTTTTTTTTTTTTTTTTTTTTTTTTTTTTTTTGTAAATCGATTCAGTATGAGTGTTGGGACGTCACAGTGAAATAAGTGCAACCTGCATTTCAAATTGCATCAGACCAGACTGATTTGCCTATTAGGACTTTTACCAATATCTCTGTGTCTCTTTTATGCAAAGAGTTTAAGTCTAATACCTATTAATTTGTGCCACATCGAGGATAATGCCTCCTGTTGCACCTTCCTGCTTTTGGTAGGCCCTCTAGCTTCTAAGGGAACATTAATGTAATATGTTTTTTGCCCTCTGTTTGTGTCTGTCGACTCGTCTGCCTGTTTACACAGACCGTCTCCAGATATCACGCCTCTGAAGAGACCCAGGACAGCAAAGCCTGGCAGGAGGCACAGGAGCGGATCCAGGAGCCCACTCAACACAGAGTGACTCACAACCTCCACAACTATGACAAGGTGATTTGAGTTGGTTTACTATTTATTTATCTAGCTCCGGTTAGCCTGTGCTGCGGCTGGATGGTTAAAAATGGCGCCCGTGTTAAAGTTTGTGTGTGTTGTGAACTTTTTCGCACGCGCACGGTGACGACATCTCCCTCATCCAATCATCGAACAGCAACGGGCGTGTCTCCAAACCGTACCACAAACTCATACTACAACACAAGGGTGCTATAAAATGGTACGGTTCGGTACAATTATATAGGTACCCTTCAAAAATTCTTACTGTGGAAAGACGAACAATTCTTACCATGGACCCGAACTGTACAGTACTGCTTGGTGGAATCGGGGGTTTTAGTGAGCGAGCAATGCTCATGCTAGACCATTTCAGGTTCTAATTCCATAGCTGGACAAAACAATGCTTGAACATTCTATCTTGGTCCCCAACTACTTCCTGTTACATTAACATACAGTGTGTTCCAAATCGTTCACTTCTGCACTTCAAACGCTTCGGTTGAGGGTGTAGTGTTGTTCCAATTCAACAGTAGCAAAACGAAGTGCACCACAAGTACCCGGATGGTGCACTTCTAACGGTCAAAATTCAAAGTGTGGAGCGATGGACACTTCTCGCACTCAATCGACGTCATAGTGGCAACATAACGGAAGAGGACAGACAACCGACAGGTTTTCAAAATTGATCTGGCTGATATTTACTATTCAACAACGTAGTTATCACTAACAACAAGATTAGCAATAATAGCTAATGTTAGGCTCCGAAGCTTGTGTAAATGGTAATGTAAAATAAACACTGCTCAACACATTATGAACGTAACGTCCGGTAAGTGCAGCAAAAAGTATTTCATTTGGGACGGCCCTTACCTGCTGAAATTCACGCACTCTCCCAGCAAGTGCAAAGTGCTCATAGTGCACTGTTATGAAGTGCACTCACGATTTAGAGTATTGGAACACACTGATAACATATGGAATGTTAAACAGGAAGTCCTGGGGGACCAGCCATGGAACTAGAACCTGAAATGGTCAACACTGTACATGGATCCTATCCTCACAGATACCCTTTCAAGAGGTGTACAGTACAGAGTGCAGCCTCCCTCTGATGTCTATGTGTATGTAATAATATAGAAGGCCTGGTGTGCACTTCCACTGGACTGTGTTACTAGCCTGATGTATCGGCCGCTTTCACTTGGTTTCGCTACGTTCATAGCATGTGAAAACCAGCCATTAGGATACATTCGCTTATGGTGGCCAGATACTTTCTGCTTAAATCCAATCACAACTCTTTGGCAGTGACTTCAGCCAATCGCTATTCATTTGAAATCTGTCTTCGCTGACTGGTCAGGCACAATTTTGAGACGAAGCGAACGCATCCTAATGGCTGGTTTACAGATGCTATGAACATAGTGAAACGAAGTGAAATCGTGTTATAGCTGATGCTAACATCATTCTTATAAGGTCAACCTGCCTTACCAGTTGTGGATCCTTGAAGAATAGAAGTTTAAAGGTGCACTATGACATCCTGAATGATGTCACTTCTGTTGATGTTCCACATAAACAAAATGCTACTCTCAAAGTCATGATACTAAATCAACTTTTGTCACTACCCCCCACCCGTATATGCATGCTCACCTCCCCTAACCATCTTATTCAAGGGGTAGGCAGAAAGCTGATCAACGGGAGATGCCTACGATTTTAAACAAAAATGAAAATGCGCTAAAAACCATGCAAGATCTCATAGTTCACCTTTAAGAACATAATTCTGATTGTGTGTGTGTGTGTAGTCGTCGGCGGAGTCTGTGATAAAGTCAGAGAGAGAGGGTCCGAGGGAGGATGGGCCTACACCAGCCCCTCCCACTCAGGCTCCCCCCAGCAGTGCGCAGCGGAAACCACGCTCAGAACCGTCTGGAAAGAAGAGCAAACCGCCAGCCAAGGCTCCACAGGAACCGGAGGGAGTGTTCCCCTGCAAGAAGTGTAGCAGGTATGCGTTGCACAAACACTCAGCAAGCTTCAGGACCTAATAACGCACAACTTAAAGCGATGGTTTGGAGTAATTCTAATCATAGCGCTGATAAATAAGCTTGGTGAGTGCTGTAGCAAGGAAGGAAGTGAGCTTGCTTGTTCCATTGAACAAATGTAAGCAGTGCATTCGTCTCTTGGCCTACGTTGTTCCAAATTCTTTTGCTCTCCTAGCTATCGATAACTCTCACCCAGCTCGTATAACAGTGCTATTATTGGAAATATATGTAAAAAATATATATTTTTTTTATTTATTGACAGTTACCAATGCAAAGTAAAGATTGCCTGAGACAAAAAAAAAAACATAGTAGTTGCAAAACAGGGGTCCGTTTCCCAAAAGCATAGTTGCTAACTATGTAAGTTACTATATTGGTTGCAATGCAATTTTCCATTGCCAACCAACATGGTTGCTAACTGGTTTTGGGAAACGAACGCCAGAGCAGCAAAATTGCTGTCTCTCTATTATGTTTACAAAATGATTGGAGGTTTTCATTGAAATTAATTTCATTATGATTAAAGTTGATTTCAATTACTTGCCCAATCCTAACAGTTGGACACATGCAGACTAAACCTGTGACCTTTGCCCTTTGACCCACAGGGTCTTCCACAAGGTAAAGAGCCGGAGTGCCCACATGAAGAGCCACGCCGAGCAGGAGAAGAAGGCCGCTGCCCAGCGGCAACGTGAGGAAGAGGAGCGCGCAGCCGCTGCGGCGGCGGCAGCACGACAACGGGCGGAGGAGGCAGCGGCTGCGGCGGCAGCAGCACAGAACGGAAGAGGAGCAGAAGATGAGGATGACGAGGAGGAGAAGAGCGAGCGGGGAGAAAGAGGGAGACTACAGATGGACCACAGCAGCGCTGGGGAGTCGTCGGAGACAGCCGAGGATGAGGACGATGAAGACTGGCAGTGAGGGAAGGGTCAGAGGATGATGACGGACTAGAGAGAGAGAGAGAGAGGGAGAGAAAGAGGAGAATAAATGCAGCGGTGTGAGTCGGAGCCGACCTTTTAGTGTTGGGGAGCCAGACCTTCACTCTTCTATACTATAATGTCCACCACAATTTCTCTTTGCCTGCTTTTGAAAAAAATGCTCTCACAGTGCTGACTTGGGCTCTAAGAAGGAGTTTGTGAATCTTACTCGCTAACTGTGCCCAACATAAGAACAGCTTCGTTCATCAGGGCTGACCAGCTTTGAAGCCCCACAGCAGACCGACTTTGCCTTACATTCTGTAGCCTTCACATCACTGAACAGAAGTTTGAAAAATCAAGGATGTTTTATTATAATTTTTTTTTGTACTGCACAAGTACTGGCCACCAAAACTGTGTGCCTTGTCTGTTTTATATGTTTGTTTTTTTATTATTATTATTATTTTACTAGACAATCTCTGGTATTGCTTCTGTTGTTTTGTTTATTGTTTGTTGCTTGTCTGCACTCCATAGGATTCAAACAAACGGGTTCAACTGATTCATTGCAGTTCATATCTCATCATGAGAAGTCACAATATTTAGCATATTTACTATGTTTACACGTGTCCAGTTACTCAACACATACAGTTCCGTACAATACACAGTACTTTGGCAGCCATCGGATATCTGCTTTCAGTCTTCCAGATGCTTTGCAATATGTGGTTGTTGTTGTTTTTTTGGGTTGTTTGTTTGTTTTGTTTTTTTTTAATTATGTTCTTTTGATGAGGTAAGGGCCTCAGCATGCTTCCTTTGTCCAAAAGAGACTGCCAAAGTTGTTCTGATTTTATTTACGGGCGCTTGAGTTTCTTCATTTAGCTATTCACTGGTCTTGATGGTTGAATCGACGAGATGAATTTGTAGCTCGTAAAGTTGAGACAAAATTTGCTGGTACTGAAAGTGTTCATGTGGGTTGTGTTAGTGGGTGGGTGTATCCGTGAGAGTGCGAGTGTGTGTGTGTGTGTGTGTGTGTTTGCATGGGCCCTCAGGAACATACAGTAAGGATGTCAGATATCGTCATAGCAACTGTTGAGTGTTTGTTTTGTATTCTTTTGTTTGAACCTTTGAACTTCAAAAAAAAAGAACACCAACTCTTTGTGCACATTGTTAGATTTATACTTAACGATTTTTAAACTCTAAAGAAATCTATACTTATTCTATATGATTAAGGGACCTTGAAATGAGTGTTTTTGACTATAAAATGTATATATTGTATAAATTGATATATTTTAACATCCTCTATATTGTCTGAGAGGGCGTGATATCAAATTGATTGTGTTTTTTTTTTTTTTCCTTTTTAAAAAAGAAAAATGCTATTAATCGCTTGTGTAATCAAGAAAGAACTGCTATTTGGATAGAGTTAATGCATTTTGATTAAAAGCCATTATCTACACTTGTGTTTCTGTCTCCTTTTTTTGCTCATCGATTGTATTGAACATATGGTGACCATTGTGGAGCACCTGTGTGTGAGAGCATCTGTCCAAGCTTCCAGAATCATATGGAGAGCCAGAGACGACAAAACAAAAAGGTTTCTAGTAGCCTATGCACAGTATATGAGACCCCATTTCTTTGCCTCCTCAAATACTTCATGCAGGTGTTTTTTTTTTTTTGTTTTTTTTTTAGATGACCAGCGTAATAGACTTGATTGCCAAAGAATTTTATATACTTTTAAAGTGGCTGCCAACAATTCATCAGCTGATTAGCTATATTCTGCATAAAATAAATCTTGCTCTTTTCATTGGTGTCTCTTGAGGATGGCGAGAATTTAATTAGCTTTTTTACCACTGAGCTTAATGAAACATGACCTCAGTGCTTTACTACTGAAGGTGAAATTCCTTTCTGAATTGTTATACAAGCTCTGTAGGCCTATCTTATCTTATTATGAATCCATGATCTTGGCTGGGAGAGGATTTACCTCTGCGGTCAACTCATTGAAACACCTGAGATGGCCAGTAGAGGGCACAAGAACTGCAATTTTGTTCGAGGGAGTGTGCAGTGGGTAGCCTATCTGGGGACTGGCGAAACCTACTGATATATTGAAATGATAAAATATATATTACAACGGCCTAAACAAGAGCCTTATAATATAATCAGAGCTGTCATAGCTTGCAGTCCGATAAACATTTTGAAGGTAGGTAGCCAAAGATATAAATAAGGAGGAGATGGGCTGTTGCAAATCTTGGCCCTAACTGTCTGCTGCCACTGATATATTATTTTGTCCCGTAAAAAAGTTGATGGAGGTGCAGGGTGGGTCTGTGGCCATCTACACTCCCTGGCACCGACGCCACATCCAAAGCTAAGCACTTTTGGTAATTGTGGAATAGAAGCAGGAGGTAGATTATGGGCATCAAAAGAGCGCGGCACCGCACTTTATCCGACGCTAATCACCGACGTCCGCCAAGATGACAGCCTTGCTCTCCGTGCGTTGTTGCGGAGTCGGCAGGGGGTGCGAGAGGTGCAAGGCAAGGACAGTTCTTGCCAAGGCAGGCAATTCCTCGTGCCAAGGACCACTCAGAGATAAGAGCGGGAATAGGCATGCTCAGCTATACTTATGTCTTCCTAGTTTAGATGTTTTCTGACTATGTAGCCCAAAGCATGATAGCCTATGTAATTCTGCAGATTCAGCAGGCATAACAGGTTTTCAGGTGAAGAATGTTTTGTAACACACATAAGCTAGCCTACCTACCACCCTGCCTATAGCCTGGCCATGCCTTCCTACACCTCTTTATGCCAGCTGCTGTCAGGAGATATTTTGACCTGTCAATCAGCAATCAGAGGGAGGGGTTGTGAATGCAAAGCTAGAATGTTATCAGTCAAGGCCATCTATCACTCAAGGGCTGGTTGGTCTAATCTTTTTTTTTTTTCACTTTTCCAACAAGCAATCATACAGTATATCACTATCGAGTGTCCAGACGCTCTGTACGAAACAAAGTGGATACAAGGAACTGGTTTTATTACCAGGCTAACCCTGTTCCTTTCTTGCATATGTTGCTGTTTTGAGTGTTTCAGGGACCCTGAATTATGGATCCACTGTCACTTCATCCTGTGTGAGTGTTGGGATTAGCCTAATCAAAGAACAATAAGTTTGTTCATCTTTGACTGTTGCCTTTGTCCTTGTAGGCCTGACTCTCAAATAGACTCCAGCATAGCTTGTCTGCTGCCCCATTGGTTGTCCCTTTGTCAGTATCATTCTGTGCCCACAGGCTACAAATGAGACATCTTCACTCAACACTGCCTTTTTCCCAGTGCCATAATGGAGCCTTTATGACAAGATGGATTGAGGCATGGCTAAAGTGTTTGAGTGCTCCCGTAGGGAGCCTGCTAGGCTAGCGTGTGTCCTTCTGGAGACTCAGCCAGAGGGCTTCAAAGGCTAAGTGGGGATCATGTGTCATTGCTAGCAGGCTATATAGGATGCTAATGTCCCTCCATTAAAGGGACGTAGCGTGTACCTTAAAGATAGATGGGTGCAATGGAATGACTAAAAGAGGAATAAAATCAGACTTTGGATGAGGGAGGGGGTGAGAGGGGGTTGGGGTGGTAGTGGGTTGGCATCTTGGGTCTCAGTGCTTGGTAGGCTAAGTACCCTAGACTGTCAGGATGGAACCTAATGGAGGTCTCTGGCTCACTCGGGAGAAATGGGTGGGTGACCCATCAGCCTAAAAGAACCTGAGTCAATGTCATCTTAGACTTCAGAGCTCAGATGACTTTAAAAATGCTAAGTACTCGTGGATTTATTAGACACTATCAAACCCCTTTAGCAGCACTATGGGGTAACACAGGACACAGTGAGTTCTCGATAGAGACACATTATGTAAAAGACAGATTTCATGTGGCTGTTGTAAGTGGTTTATAGACTATAGGTTACTGAAGGCATTTATCAAATTTGCTCCATAAGTCTCTGGTCTTACAGTGGCGATTTATATGTTTGTGGAAACTTTTCTTCTAGCTCTGCTGTTTAATGCTTTTAGCCAAATCATTTCATTTTTGCCATTAAAGCTATTTTAAAAATGCCACTAGGCACTCTGTCTTCAACATCATTACTCATTTAGAATACTTGTTTTCCAATGATTGATCATCTTAATTAATCATGTGTATAGCCTAGTCAATAGAACATACACTGCTCACTGGACAATGCATTGTAGGCTATAGTCATGTTCATTTTCTTCAAAATTTTTAGTTATACCCCTGACTGACCACCACATCCTATGTCAAATGAGTGAGAGGACCTTGCAGATCTAGGCTAAAGTCAAACAAGGTTCACCTAATGCGTAAGCACATAGACTGACACAACTGGCCTATTAATCTCCTACTTGGTGTCATCACCTGTCATCACATGTGAATTTACATTTTTCAACACAAATTCATTAACTTGTACTATTAAAACAAAAACAGCCTCTAATAGAATCCCTCCTATGTGGTCATAGTGTGAACGAGAACTGATCTCTGAGGTGTTCAGTTTGTATCCCTGCTAATACATACTATTAAAATTCATACTACTAGTAACTCTGTCTTTCAGTTAGGCCCATGCCCTGCACTGTTGTTAACTATCATGTACAGACATATCCAATGAAAATAACAGAAGATGTGTGTTTTGTTTTAGCCATGCACCTGATTGCTGTCCGTGGTCCTGACGGCTCACACCTGCCATGCAATTGTAATTGTAGGATTATAAAAAGGCTGCCATGTTTATGGGTAAGATACTTTGAAAAGAAAGAGTGGGAAACTACTTCCCAATACAAATGCACAGTTTGTAAGGAACAGAGACCAGGTAAATGCGCGCGCGCACACACACACACACACAAACACACTCACTGCTTTTCTTATTCAAGCTTGTTTGCAAGCATATTCATACAGTATCTGATAGGTCTCCATATTGCTACCTGTTCATAAGCGCACACACACAGACACACATACACACACATACACACACACACACACACATTGCCTGGACGATTGAATTGCAACTATCAGAATAGCGTCTCCGTCAGCAGATATAACTCAGCCCTATGCAAATGATGCAAACAGGTCGATCCATCACTCGCTCACAGACGAAGACACTTCCAGAGTCACGATGGCAGCCAGAGTGGAGGATCCTGTATGTAAGCTGTCAAAGAGAAAGACCAGGAAAAGAGAGAAGGGAGAAGGGAGTGAGTGAGAGAGAGAGAGAGAGAGAGAAAGAGGAAGAGGGAGAATCCAATCCTATGCACACACCCCACCCTCCCGCTTTCTCTTTAATCATGGGGCAAACCCAGTGAAGAAGTGCTTCATGCACGCGGGAACATGGGCCCATAAAATGCTAAATGTTGTTTTAAAGTGACACATGGGCTCTATCTGCTCCAACCTATTGGGGATAGAATGCCTTTCATTTATGGGGCTGTCATGCATGCGTAGATTAGGGCTGTAAAGATGATGCCCCTGTACCACCACTCAAGGAAGTCTAGTCATCTTTGATGTGCTATGAAATAAGCATTGAGGTGTGGCTTAAGACTTGTGGATTTCCTAACTCGAAGAGCTAGCTCATTTTGTGGTTTGTTGGGTTTTCAATGTTGTTATTCTTTTGTTGTTGTTGTTGTCTCTAAATGAACCTTTGGCTGATGCTTGTTCCTCATGAGTCCAGGTGACCCATTTTAATTTAAACCCGCATCGATCCAGGCCCAGCTTGCAGCATAAGCAGTATCACAGGCCATCGTCTTTCAATTCGATGTTGTATATTGAAGGAGGGGCGAAAGATGGAAGAGCGTGTTCGTGTGTGTGTATGTGTGTGTGTGTGTGTGTGTGTGAGACGGAGGGGGAGGGAGGTGGGGGGTGCAAACAGCAGGTACAGCCAAATGCACTTAAGAAAAGTAAAGGGCTTCCACCGCAGCGATTCATTCACCCCTGCAGCAGCAGCAGTAGCAGTAGCAGCTGGCCACCCCTGTAGCCATGAGTCATTTCCCAACAAAGACATACTATTGAGCAGCCTCAAGGCCTGCTTGTGCCAGCACACTCATCACTTCTGACAGAGCAAAATTGGGAACATGACAGCTCAGCAAAACACCAAGTTTAGGAGAAGGAGGGGGGGGGGGTAGGGGATGTCAGTGGGGTATTTGTGTCCAAGATTGCCCTTGTAACTGTGGGAGGGCATTTAAAAGAAATTCCTTTTTTCCCCCGTGCTAATCTTTTTAACTGTTTTGGGTAAGAAGGACTTTCACAACTTTGAATGGGCAAACTTATGCACAGGCCTTATGCATTACTTGGATTTTTTATTCAGGAGACATTGTGTGAGCTGAGGTAAGCAATACTTTCCAGGAATACTTAAAGTAGCAGGCTTTTTAATTCAGGTAGATATACGAAAACAACAGCAATCACAAAAAATGGAAAAGCACTGCAACTTGCCAATTACTATGCATTATGTACAACCCATTTAAAATAGAAGTGCAGGATTGCTTTTTGACAGACATTAAATTAAATGAATCTGTAATATATTCACTAACTCTTTCATTCTTGAAAATTACATTGAGGTCCTCATTTTCAGTCATGCTGAGTTTACTTTCAACCATGCATAGTTTGCAAACACAACACTCTTGTGGTCCCCTCATTTACAGTAGGGTAACTGCTTTTCTTTCTCTTAAAGTATTTCAGGAGCCTTAGCAGTCAAACCCTCCAATCAGTCAGTTGGCCAGACAGTCTCTTCATCATCCGTGATGACCAATGCTGACACTGCCATCTGCACATCAGCCATAAACAAGCCAGGACTCCCTCCACAAGTACGCTCACACTCCCATTCCCTCTCTGCTCTCTGATAATCTGTCTGTCTCTCTCTCTCTCTCTCCCCTCTCTCTCTCTCTCTCTCTCTCTCTCTCTCTCTCTCTCTCACACACACACACACACACACTCACACATACACACATCACACAAGTGAGAGTTGAATAAAATGCTAAAGAGAATTTACGGGACTGATTCACTGCTGTCTCCAGCAGCCCTGTTGTAGCCCCAGGGGGACCATGGGTCGTCATTCTCTTTGCTCTGCTCATTGGCAAGCACTGATGGAGCATCCCCATGTGTCCCTGGCCCTGATAGATGGACCATATGAATCAGGAGTCACGTGACCCCTCTTGTATGGGCCACGGTTTGGATTTTTGTAAACTCAGGACTTTTGAAAACTATTTGGCAGCTTAAAGTAGATAGAGCATGTCCGTCAAGGTCTCTTGCCTAGAGCTGAAATGGCTCACATGGATTGTATGAGAGTCAACTGCACAGGCACGAGTTAAACAGGATCTATGCATGCACTCTGATGTCCTAGACCCTGAACTAAGCACCGCAACTGTGCTTAGTTCAGGGTCTAGTTTAAAATGTAAGTGCTGGTATTTGATATAAAAGGGTATGCCAAACTTTCGTCTATTTGAATCTATAGAATTGCATATAGTGTACATCTTTATTATCTTTTGAATTGCCAACACAAAGCTTTACAACATAATCTGTATCATTCATTCCATATTTAAAGGCACACTTTGCAAGCCTCCCTCCTACGGGCACCGATTTATTCAAAATATAGCAACAAGATTGTACATCCTCACCAATTCATGTGGATTACTCTTCAGACCAAAGCATACAAACCAACAA
>JASCQY010000048.1:11074667-11090431 GCA_030264315.1 Sardinella tawilis | reverse complement strand
AAAATCATTGTTAAATGCACTTGTAATTGTCTTGAATTTCTTTGAATTTCATGGAATTGAAATTCTTCCTGCAATTCGAATTTGAATTGCAATTCCACTTCCTGTTTGCAACATCAATTCAAATTCAAGAATTGAATTGGAATTTCAGGGTCATTCTCAATTCAATTCTGAATTTTGCACAAGCCTGCTGGATAAGGTGGCCTTAAAAAAAAAAAAAAAGCAAGCTGGTTTGGTGGACCTGTATTTTCAGGTGTCATCAACCACCTCATAAATCTAGGGTGGGAAGTCCACCTCGTGTGGTTACTATAATCAAGCCAATGGAGAAAATAAGCGGATTCTACCTGCCAAACATATCAAGTTGGGCAGAATATGAAAAAAAAATGGGGTGGGAATATGAAGGGGGGCTTTCAACCCAGAATGTATCACTAGTTGCAGCCACCTTGGTAGTCGGTTAATGCAAAAATGACTTCCTGAAACAATACTGTAGGCCTACTATGTTTATGGCATTGAATAGCCACTGCAATCCTGGTAGGTTGAGGCAGATTTGATTTTATAAAAGCTGTACAATGATTACACAATATTACACATTAAAGTAGGCTATGGTTTGAGATGAGGTATGGCTAGGAGTCCGACAATCCACTTTAATATCCTCTGTTCATCTTTTCTTGGTGATCTATTATTGCTTGCTGTAAACTCTGTTTGGCATCTTCAAAATTTGGATTCAGGTCCAAAACCTTCTTGAAGTCTGTCTTAGCATCTTCAAAAAATCCTTCAAAAGAAATGAAAGGATACTTTTGTTGAAACTAGGCTTGTTTGCACAAAGTTCAACTAGACCCAAGTAATGTTTTACAATGATGGTTAACCCAATAAATATCTCGGCTTATGCTAATGCATAGCTTGCTACTAGCTAGCCTGAGTAGTTATCATACGGTAGCCTTATGATTATTAAAGACTTTACCAAGTCTGTAGTGTATTAATCCTCTGTTGTAGTATGGCACCTCGAATTCTTTATTTGCCTCAATAGCCAAGGTGTAGTCTTCAATTGCCTCCTTGAAGTCAACTCTCAAATACTTAATCTGGCCGCGGTTATTAAATGCTACAGCAAGGTCAGAGGCATCGCATTCCCTGAAACAAAACAGAGTTTGTTAGTCTACCCCGACTGTTGTGTTTCCTTTAGCCTATCGTTAATAATTTGAGCAGGTAAGCAGGTTTAGCTAGGTCTCATTTTACCTTGACACTTTCTTCTCACAAGACGTGATAAACTCACTATATAACTCCTCTGCTTGTTTTAAGTTTTTGCTATTAAACGCTGCGTGAGCTTGTTTGAGAATGCCATCGCTTTCTTTTTCCATCTTAATCCACTTGCTACTTCACAAACAACTATCAAACCACTGAAGACACTTCTGATCTTGCACTACTTCTGTGGTTCCTGACTGTGTGCGCATCATGCTTTATTTCGATTGTGCTGCCATCTAGTGGCAAAAAAATAGCCCATAGCCCCATAGGCCTACCCCAAATTCAGAAGCAGTCAATCTTCCCCAGTACCTAAGAGTGTACATAAGCTTCTATAGGTTACTCTTTGCTAGTACTAGCCAAAGAAGCATTGAGGATGGTGTTGGTTGTGCTCTCACAATTTCTGAGATCATTCCTTGCCTCTTTTTTATATAATAGGCTATGTTGTATATTTCTAAAGAGGCTACCAAAATTGACTCGGTTTAGGCTACTCCTTGCAAATTTCTTGATTGACTGATAGGCCCACAGGCTTGAATTACATGTTTGTTTTTCATGTAGTTTTTAGTCATAAATCATTCTCCCTCTGTGATTCCTGTCTAAACTGCACAAAGAAGTCTTTCACATTTTCACATTTTGTCTTCATGTCTAAGACATTCTGGACTGGTTCCTCAAAGGTCAAGAGGCCAGTCAAGATCGTATAGTCTCCTAACTTTATATTTGCTGCACAGTCGGTCTTGAAATGCATTTAAAAATATAATGGCTTTCAAAACATTACTTGATGTCAATTATAACAATCCAAATCCTGTGAAAAAAAAAAACTAGGACTAACCCTAAACAAAAACAGCACTACTCTCAAAAACCATGTAGAGGAATGTATGCTGTCTAAAAATAAAACTTGCTTACCTGAATAATTGAGTCAAGACCAAAAGGTAAGAGTGAGTGAATGGAACTTGAACCCCCCCACCCCCCACCCCCCATCCCACACACACCCCAAACCGACATGAATCTTGTTGTTTGCTGTGAGAATTTACACATACTGTCAAAATCTCCACCTTTCCTTGGGAGAGCGAGAGTGAGTGGGTATCAATCACATCCATGTCCAACAAAGCATTAGGAATCCCATTTCCTGGCAACCAACAGTGTTAAGGTATCACAGTGTTAAGGTGTCATTTTAATGTCTGTGGAGGGCTTTGTTAATAAAGACCATAGTGTAGACATTGAATGTGAATGATTATTTTTTTTAAAAGGTATATTAAAGTTCACGTAACACAAGCGTGAGTGCTTTAAAGGTTTTTTGGCAAATATGGTGGGAGACACGTGTGTTTGCATTTGTCTGTAGAACATTTGTTGAATCAACATCTCTGGTGTTTGCATGACTTCTTACAAGTTCCACAGACAGTTTGTGGTTGGCAAACTGTCTGTGGAACTTGGGGGGGGGGGGGGGCAAGCAGTCTGACTGCTTGCTTCATTCATGTCTCAGATACATAACAGACAGGTTGGTTGCCTGTTTCATTTTGCCAAATACTGATGCCAGAAGAAGCCCCACACATCACTGCCATTCCACAGGGTTATGGCCTCTACAGGAGGGAGATTTTTGCTAAATTGAAAAAGGCAATTATTGGCCATGCAAATGCATTTGGAATTGGGACTGGGATTAGAATTGGGACATCTGACATATCATCAATACCTTACAAAGAGACTTCATTTATACATTATATCAAAAAGTATACAAACTCAAATAATTTAATGTGACCTTGCCTGAAAATTCTACTGTAGGTACAAAGTTATTCATGGTAAAGTTTAACTTTAAATTCCTATTTCCAATGTAAGTGTACTGTATGGTTAATGTTGGAAAGTTGAGCATGTCTAGACTCTCTGAAGTGAGACAGAGCCAGATGATTGAGCTTTCCTATGTTTGAGAGGAACGATGCTTCGCCCTCTATATTTGCTATAGGCTTATGAAAGACCTTACTGTTGTCTAGGGGCGATGGGCTTGGCAAAGGACATACATGAATTTCACTTCCAGAACTGAAAATGTGCTCTTCTTGACATTGAGGCGTAAAAACACACAGCCATATCAGACACACAGCACACATACACTAGCAATAAACCTTCCTCACGTCTGCATCTGCACAATGACCTGTTGTATCCTTTAAGTGAAGGTGATTTAAGAAAGAACGATACAGGCTTGTATTTTCACATTTTTATGTGTAAAGGTCAAGGAGAAGGTATAATTTATTTCTGATAAGTTATCTCTTTTTAAGTATTCAATTCAGGTTTATAAACCAGTTTGAAAAAAAACACCCGAAATTGTAATTTTCTTTTCTAAAGTGAACAAAAGAAACAACACATAACAGACAACTAATAATTAGTTGATAAATAGACAATATTCTGTTCCTCTGACACACTAAATGAGCTGAATTTATACACATGATGAGTGCAGACTTAAGGTTTAAAAATAAACTGACTACTTTAATGCAAAAAAACACTTTGCTACATATTTTACAGAGTCCAATTTCATTTTACAAAGAGTAGTTTGTTATAAAATGAGCTACTAGGTCATAATTACAGCTAAAACAATAATTGTCTACTATACATTGAAAAAAATACAAAGCTTTGTGTTGTAGTGTTATTTTTGTTTCTCCTACATATTTCTATTGTAGTCTACAACAAATCTGTAGGCCACTAAATATCAGAGCTGGGGGAACGCTAAACAGAATTATAGGTAATATATAAATATAATATATAGAATTATTATAGTTATATATAGTATAATAAATATAGCTTTGGGGTGTCTGCATCCTTCCTTCGGGCCTGAATGATGGTCCAAATCTAAGTTAACAGTTGTAATTAAGAGTACAGTTGCGGTTGGAGTATTGTTATTGTTGGTGTATGGTTATCGTTATAGTCATGTGGAAAAAAGGGATGTTGGGATATTCCTTCTTGCTGTCTTAATGTAGCTCTCTCTGGGTATGGGAGCTCTGCGCATGGGAGGTCTGTTCCAGAGACAGGAGGTAAACATGGGGATGCCTGGATGGCAGTGATCCCTGGGATGTGATGGTCAGTTGAATGCTCAGCAGACCAAGCAAATTCTGCAAGACAGAGGTCGAGATGCATGGGGATGAGAACCACGGCCACAAACAAGCACACACACAGACACCGACACACACTCACACAAGGCCACATTAGGAGGCTTCCGGTGCTCACCTTCCCTCATGAGTCTAGACATGACCCGCTGCGATCTCCAGCTCCTCAACTCTCCTGGTAACTTCAGCGAGTTCTGCGGCAGTCAAGGAAAGGGAATGGTGCCTCACACATTCACACCCCTCACCCCCCCCCCCCCCTCCTACCCCACCACCCCAAATACTACACAAGAGACCACATGAGTACACAAAGGATATGTCGGGCAGAGAGGTCCTGCAGGGCAATTTGAGTCTGTTTCTGGAAAGCCAGACGAGCCTCGCATTTGCACGGGTCCTGGATAATTTCAACTTTCACCTCTTCAGTGAGAGTGAGGCAGGAACGTCAGTTAGCACATTTGCATCAGCATACAAATCATCATTTTATAATAACAATAAAAAAAAAATAATAATAATAAAATTAATTTCCAATCAAACCACAGAAAATGAAATGTGGGGATCAGTCAGAAATAGTGCTATTAAATCATGGAAAAAACTCAATTTTTATCATTTTTGGTCGAAGTAGGAATATTAACACACTTTTTTGGGAATATTGTCTATTTCCATTTTTTTTCATTAATTTCAATTTAAGTCATCCAATCCAACTATCCAATCCTTAGCACCACTACTGTGTATGCACAGGCAGTAGACTACAGTACCTACAATGACTTTGACTACCCCAACTATGAAAATATCATTATAGTTTGATTATGCCTTTTTCTAATCATTGGTACAATCACAAGGAATCGATTAATTACACAGCCCTTGTCAAATAATTATTGTTAAATACATTGTCTCTGCCTTGACAAAATTACACAAACACTGTTTCTTGAGGTGGCCAACAGGGTTCAAGAGTTATGGTTTGTGTGCAGTCTTGCCACCAGTGAAATTTATGGTGTATTTTTGGCACCACAGGAATGTTATGTTTGCTCAGACCAGGTCAGAGCTGATGCACCTATAAGGTTTTCCAGATGCAAGAGCGGCAGTAACAACGTTTTAAACTATAGGTAAATGATTGAATGTATCTCTAATATAACTTAAGATATCTCTCATTAACATTGTGCTACGTGAAAATGGAGGCAAACCTGTTATTGCTTACAACCTTTCCTGTGCAGCAATTATACTAGCCTATAAGGTGGGGTACTATCCCCTATAGCCTATAACATTGCATAAAATGATGGCTAAACAATAAGTCTGATGAGTAAATTTCAGAAGAAAACAAGGTTGGGTTACTAAAGCCAATAAATTGATAAAATAATTACAAAATCTTGCTATTATACTTTCCCTTGGCTAGCATTAATCAAAACAAACACTAGTGAGTGACCTTTAGCCTTGTGTGCACCGTTTTACGGTCAAGCTGGTTTATTTATGGGTCAAACTGAAACTCTCCCTATTGACTGAGAATGTTGACCAAGACCAGTTCCATAATAAGTCTGCTTCTGTTGGCATGGAATGACACCAACATTCCAATTGTTGAACAAATGAAATTGTCACCTGTCCCAGTTCTCAGTAGCAAGGGCCTAACCCAAACTGTTGCCTATGTAAATTTGGCAGACGTCTTCGTCCAAAGTGAGCTTTGCATTCAATATAAACTATACACTGCTGAGATCACGTATAGTTTCTTGCAAAGGTCTCTTGGACAAATGACAGATAACATAGGCCTAAACATCTTGGTCATGACCAATTCAGAGAAAGACAAAGATGTTTTTTTTTTTTTTTTGTACAATCAAGGTAACACAAGTCCAGCATGGACTGCATGTCTAAACCATCTGGATTGACATGGTGTCTCTTCAACATGTAAGAGGCCATTCAACTCAACCTCAAAGCCACTGACATGTCAGTGGCTTTGAGGTTCTTACGTTCAGGGGAACATGTTCTCATGTCCTCATTCAGGGCAAAGCCGTCATGACACTGACACACATAGGAAAGGTAGTTGCTGACACAGATTTGCTCACAGTCGTTTCCCAAGACACAGCGGACCACATCCCCACCTGTAAGGAGCCATGGGTAAGAAGATGGCTCTTTGACCCTCAGAGATCCAAGATTTGCCGAAGAAACTCAAGGGACAGACAGCACATTTAAAAACACAGACCTAACATCTCTTTTAAACTGACAGAACTTTTCCTTTCATTGGTGTGAGGATGAAAATTAAAAAAATCCCAGTGTAGTTTCTGTAATTAGTGACATTGCACTTAACAGCTGAATAATCCTCTAACACCACGAAGAAGCTCCACCAAAATCAACACTTGTGAGTTGTCAGTTGGGAACAGATACTTTGTGAAAGTGTTGAGTCTTCCCATCTTATGGCTAATTTCGCATCAGAGTTTTCTCATAAGACCTTTCCTCTCTCTCATATGAATATGGAAGTTTTCTAATGCTGACATTTAAAAAAAATGATCTGTATCACCCTACATAACCAACGGCATCCACAATCATGAGGAGTTACTCTGTGAAAGTCTTGAGACTTCCCATTTGCAGCCAATTCCTGATGAGCCTAATACCTATATCAAGACTTAGAGGACTCAATCTACAGGAAATATATAATTTAGAGAGTAACTCTCTCACTCCGTTATCAACAGAGGCGACTACATCTCTGTTTGCCTGCCCTGAAGTCAGCTGGGGTTTTTAGCTGACTTGCAGGTTCTTACTTCTTTGCAAGGAACAAGATTTCTGGTCCTCGTTCAACACATAACCATCCTGGCAACGGCACAGATAGGAGTGGGTGGTGCTAATGCATATTTGTTCACAGTCATGCCCCATGCCACAATGATCCTGACCTGCAAATAAGCCAGGGGGTAGAAGAAGAAGGGAGTTTGGGAACAGCAAGGTCATTCAGTCAGTGTGTGAAATCACACAGCACTCACACAAGAGATGGACACACAGGCCCTCCCAGTCCCCTTGAAAAGAATTCCTCCTGGCGGAGGGCGCAAATGGTTGTAAACGGGAGCCAGAAAAAACGTCCCGAAACAGCTTTAGCACTCTTGTTATAAAGAGTTGTGTCAGCCACTTGGTTTGCTTCTTCTTTTTGCAGCCACGTGTGAAGCATAATCTGAAATTGTCTGGTAAACTAATTTATCATCGCTAAGCTACCAAGACATTTCACCACACCTTTCATGACAAATATACAGTAGACACATTTGGACTTTTCTTGAGCTGGGAAACTACAAGAAACTGCAGGCAACAAGGTACAGTAATAATAAGAATAAGAATAATCATAAGAAGAGTAAACCTTTATGCTTTATAACCAATTAAAAGCTGTGTAAGCTACACAAGCCACATAGACAATGGATTACACATTGTCTGGTCAAGAGCCTGGGCAACAAAAAGGGAAATGCGTAGCACACAACTGATGAAGCCAAGACTGCATGAGAAAACCACGGCACTGAGTTAGTTCACATGTATGGTTAACTCCATTTAACAAATACACATCATACATAACACTGCTTTGACACAATGTACAGAGTCCAAATCACTGGTTCTAAAGTGCTGCCTATGCTATGCTTGTTTGTTTTTGCTCAAAGTAATGTATTATCGTCAAACCAGTACTAATATGTCAATGGTGTTAAAGAGAATTCTGTGTACACAGAATATACATGTAGTTTTCTGCAACCAATCTATTAATAGCCAATAATAATGCTGTTGTGCTGACAGTAAAACATTAAACCTACCAATATGCTAATAATTTATGACTATAATACAATAATATAATATATCTATCATTTGATAAATTAATATTCATAACAGTGTTTTCATAGCCTAGCCACGCAATACGCCCCTAATGGCAACAAATGTAATTCTCTGCCGGGGACGTCTAGTGACTCTTCATAGGGCCACTCCTACGACTGGCCGACGAATCACTGTGAAGTGCAGTCTAATGAATGACTTGATTTGATGAATGCTTTCAATGACAACCTTTTAGCCCGCCTTCCCTCCCAGTGAAGAGTCTCTAGACTCCAACGTCAATTTGATTTGGCGGCTAGCGCGGCTAAGCTAGTATTTTTAATGAATTGGACCTGAGCAGCTACATGTATAGGTTCTTTGGGACCAGGAATGGACGCTGTATGCGCACAAGCATGACTGGACATCAAGGCTACAGCAGCTCACAGCAGCTCACAGGTTCTTACTTTTCAAGGAACATGTTTTCTTGTCCGCGTTCAACACATAGCCTTCCCGACACTGGCAGTAGTAGGAGGAGCCGCTGTTGATACACACATGCTGGCAGTCGTGTCCCATGGCGCAGGGATCCAGACCTGCAATAAGCCATGGTTGAGGACTCGCTGAAGCAGAGGCATAGACAATTTCACTGGCTGGCAAGTCAATGAGAAATTCACTGTGTGTGTGTGTGTGTGTATGTATGTGTGTGTTCGTGTGCGTGTGTGTGTGGGTGTGGGTTGCTGCCCAGAAAGTGGTTAGTTACATGCAGAACTCATCTTAAACATAGGATGCTATTACAAGTCACACATGCGCATATATAAAAGGCTTAAGGAATAGTCCCTGACTCTTTTGTTGTGGATCAGTGATTCATACAACAGGCTAAATTGTATGGCCAAGAGGAACATCATCAGACATTTACAAATATAAAAAATTGGAATTAGTTTGATTACAAAAATCTTCATCATTTACAGCATGATTATAACACAATTATGGTACTTTTTCACAGTTACTTTGCTACCAGGCAGCCAAATCTTTTTAAAACATAAATATACTTCTGTACTTCAAACCTAACCACCAACAAATATACTTCAGTAGATATATATACTTCAGTATATATGTATAATCTGCATATATGCCTACACATGCACACAGTATATGAACACTGACACCTCATCAAGAACAATGGTTTTAAAGCACCAAAAAGCTAGCCTGGCGACGCCATCCTATGTTCTCCACCAAAAGCTTTGGGCTCCGTACATGTACATAGTCTGGCCAAACAAGCCCAGCTCGGTTCACTCACGGTTTAGCCAATCACCAAACAGATTCGCGAGCGAGAGCCTCGCAAGAGTATGCCTGAACCTCGGTGCATAACATACGTCATTCCAAAAAGATTACTGATTGGTTAAGGCAACGCCAATGAATTTAAATTGCAGAACAAGGTCCCACCCTCCTCTGAGACGAAATCCTCTTGGCGTTAGCTAGACTAATTGACGGAGTCATTAGTCGGCTTTCGCCTAGGCTACCAAAAAGCTGCATGAGGTGATAAATATAGCCAAAAGTCTAATGAAATCTTTTGTCCTGTTATCGGTTTGTTATCTCTGAATAGCAAACAAATCTTCCACAGAGGTGTAAGAGACACCTAATACCAGGAAAATTAGTAGGCTATATTTCCCACTGGTGGTGTTGAAATGTAAGTGGCCATTTTGTGCACCTTTGCGGTGCTCTATGATCTTTGATCAGGAGAACAACTTCAATGTTTCACAAGACGTGTTTTGAAAATGAATGGAAGGAATATAATGTGTGTTGCCACAGCCATGTTGTGGAAATTGTTGCAAATGTACTTATACTGTTCTGCAAGCAATCGCCAGCCTCAGTGTTTAGGAATAGGGTTGTCTATTTGGACAAGCCCTATCAGTCCAGAGATGGAAGCACGAGGCAACATCTCATACACATCAGCGATCAAGCACTTTTGCAGAACCAACTCAAAACAGGGCAAATTTCCTGTTCACAAACACAGACAGCACATTTTAACCTGGAAAAAGACAGACAGAAATTAGTGTACACGGTAAAGGTTATTAGCCTGAGCAGAACCTGAAATGTAAATTCAGAAATAAATTATTTAAGGTATGTTCTCAAAGATGTTGGTGACTACAAAACCATCCAGTTTGTGAAGCCAAGCATTTGTCTAACGATCTAACCCTTTCTAACTAAAGTCAAAGAGCTCACTCTGAGTTTTCAGAGGGGGTTCAGTCTATGACAACATGGTCAATTTGTCAAACAGGTGAATGGAACCAGACGTCTCAGTAACTCTCACTTGCTATCAATACTGTTCTTTAGGGCTTCAACAGATATGTGCTAGTTTTTTTTTTTTTTTTTAAGGCCCACTCCTACCACACAGAGTCTCCCGGAACTTGGAGGTGAGCTTTTCGATGACTCCGTAGGTCTCCACGTAGAACACGTGGTCATCGAGTGGTTGGCTGGCCATGAGCCGCAGTGACTGCATGTCGGCCCGGTCCACCCCGACAGCGTAGATCTCAATCCCAGAAGCCCTTGCAGCAGCTGACACCTCTTCCACCTGGTCCTGTGGGCGTCCGTCCGTCACGATGATGCCGACCTTGGAGATGCCCTTCGAGGCAGGTCGCGCGCCCGACTGCTCGGTGAACGCCTCGTTCATGGCCGTCTTGATGGCCAAGCCCGTCATAGTGCCCGCTGCCAGGGGGTCGATGCGGCTGATAGCCTGCTTCATGGTCACCTTGTCCAGGTGATCCTTCAGGAGGAATTCGATCTTGACTGTGCTGGCATAATTCACCACGGCAACGCGAGTGGCCTCCGGCCCCACGTCGAGAGTGTCCACCATGTCCGCCAGGAAGATCTTGACTTTCTCAAACTCGCCTGGGCGCACGCTGCGGGAACTGTCGATGATGAAGACCAGATCTAGTGGACGGCTCCTGCACTGATTGTCAGTGGCTAGTGGACCAATCACAGGTTAGAGCATGCATTTACAAGTCAAAACACTTTGATCACTATGCTTTCATTCAGTATGTACAAATTAAATTTCATATTGAAAATGCTGATACAAATATAACATATGGTGACAAACAAACAAGTGAAATATTACTGTAGGCTACATTTCTTGATAGTAGTTATACATATAGCATCAGTTTTTGATTGCCTGAAGAAAAATGAATCTATATGAAACTAACCATCTTGATCTCTTAATATTATTGCCTCAACGTGGCTACTGTTTGGGGAGATTTTTATCAAGAGATGCTCTTACCAAGTCATGTTAAAGAAGTTACATTTTAAAAACTGACTACAAATAATAAGGTATAGTTACCTCAGTTGTGATTATGAGATGAAACAGCTGAACCATTAGTAAACAATGCCATTGAGATGGTTGGTTGTTGAGGCTGATGTAGATTAATGTCCAATGGAGATCAATAGTAGGGACCCTTTCCCCCAAAACATTGTGGCTCTGACATTGCATTTGAGAAATATAATTTAGTGGTTATCGTAGTGCTACAGTGTTTTGAGAAAATGGGTCCATGTTTTCAAAGCTTAGGGTTAGTTGCTTGGTATGAATAGATAAAGTTAAGTTAGTCATCAAGGACATTCATAGCTCAAATTGGTGGTCATATTTGTGAGTGATTTTCTGGACAACAAAATGGTTGGATATATATTCAGTATCTGAGCAAGACACAGGAATGAACCATACTGTGAGTGCTTAGCTGTTTCGTTTTGACCAGTCGGGTTTTAAAGGAAGCCCAGCTGTGGAATATTCTACCTGTCTCCACAGGACTGACGGAGGTGATGGTTCCACTTTGGGTACTGACCAGTAGCTCTGTTGGCACCAGGGTGGTTTGCGGAAGAGTCACTGGCACCACAGTGGTTGTTGGCTGGGGGCTAGTCTCTGGTGGTAAGGTGGCCACTGGTAGGGTGAAAGTCTCTAGCATTGCAGGGGTTGTTGGAGGAGGACTGGTCACAGGGATTATGGGAACTGTAGTTGGCTTAGCAGTGACCAGTGGCATGACAAGGGGTAGCTTGTTGCAAGCCACTGGGGGCACCACGCCCTTAAATGGGGGAGCTGGCCTCGGGTAAAAGTGGTAAACACGTTGCACAGGGCCTTTAAACTGGTGGTATACCGTTGGCTGCGTGGGAACCGGCGAGGGCCGTTGGTGTACTGTGGGAGGGGCAAGGGGATATGGGCGACGGTGCACAACCGGTGGCGAGAAAGGGGGAAAGGGTCGATGTTGGACCACTGGTGCATACATCCTGGGTGGGTGGCGGTAGTGCGACGGCAGCTGCTGATGGAGGTTTGGAGACTGCTGTTGGTAGTGCAGATAGTGATGAGGTTGATGGGGTTGGTAGTGATACCCATTATACCTGTAGTTAACACCATGTGCTATGGGACCACCAGAGAGGAGAAGCAGTAAAGCAAATTAGTCACATGAAGGCTGCTGGTCGGTGATTAGCTGGACTGGTCTTCAGTCCACTGCAAGGTGTGGATCTGATCATATAGAGAGTGGGTCAGTGTCAAGCTTTTTCGGTCTCCCCGAGTCTGAACTGCACACATCTGCTAAATAGGATCTGTAGGATCCTGCCAGTGCCACTGACCCACTGTGGATAGGATCAGCCACCCCTGGTCTTCTATAGGTCAGCATTTCCCACTGGTGAACGGGTAAACAAACTGTTGAGTGATATAGTGCCAAGTCTGCTTTAGTTTGGCCGAACGCTACAACTACAGGTAGGCTACTGTCTCAGAGAGACTTGCATTTTTGTGGTCCAAAAGAAGTGGGAAACCCTGACCTTACACATACTCAGCAGATGTTAGTCAGATTGAGATGCCTCTTTGGAAAAAAATTGAGTCAGCGAAGTCAAGTATCAAATCGTGGGCAGTACACATAGGTAAAAAAGGTGTTACTTTCTCATGTTGACTTTTTCTGAATTTCAGCGATTTGGCATGCAAAAAATCAACCTATTATTGGAGAGCTGGCATGTTCACAGTGTTCCATGTAAGTTAGCCACAACCACAGCTCTTCATTAATAGGCCAAGATTGGTCAAGAGCGCTAAAATCGATGAACAATCTGAATTGTGTAAACGAAAACCTAACAAGAATCGACAAAGCTTGCTTGAGTTTTGGGACAGATAAATATGACCGTCATGCAAGGCGCAGCATCTATAACCATTGCTAAAACATCTAGCCACTACATTTTTAAAGAGCTTTAGCCTACACATTACAATTCGTTTAAGAGTTGGCGTGAAAGTGTGCTGTTCTAAAATACAGTATACAGTAATGCAACGGAGGCGCCCACCTTGCATTTGTTATAAAGTTAATTAAGCATAGCGCGCAAGAGCATCATTGAAAAATAAATAAATGCCGCAAATAAAACAAAACAAAAAATAGCCCACTGCAAAATCAGACGAAAACCTGATCCAAGAAGCAATCTGGCCGTTAAACTTACCTGCAGGATTTAAAGTCCTCTGTGGTGCAATCTGTGGCCGGGCACCATTCCTTCTTTGCGCATAACTTTGTGCCACTGTTTGCGCAGGGTCGTAAGTCCCACAAACTTCTACCAACAAGACTGAGAGGCCATAGATCAGACTGCAGAAAAAGGGCCTCATTGTATCGGTGGTCCTCAAGATAGTCGTGCTGCACCAAACTGTCTAGTTTCACGGCAGTAGGCTACTTCACACATTTACAAGGATGGCACATCTTGTGGACACTGCTGACCAGCGAGTGCAGGTTTCTTGTCCAATCCAATAAGAGTTTTTCTCAAGAACCGCCTCCTTTCAGGGAAGAATATCACGTTGGCTGTGATTTTAGCACCACTTTTCTGAAGATCAACGACTGTTGTAGCCTAGTCCACAAGGATGAATGGCAAATCTGACTTTAAGTTTTAAAAACGAACACGTGTTCTAATAGACGTCCACTTCATTAAAGAGGCCAGATAAAGACGTGTGCCCAACTTGCATACACTATAAAGGTATACATCTTTTCCCACACACAGGCATCCGTGAACGAGGGGTAAATTGAAATGTCAGTAACTTGTGTTACTTGTAACTTGTTACTTGTACCGATGTTGTCCACGAGATGGCGCAGGTTATTACACATACAACTACAAATTAAATTTTTCTTCCTGCTTAATTTTTTTTTTACTGTAGGACAACCTGCAGCCTCCACCTTGACCAATATATCATGATTTTGGGTGTTACTTGTCCATGTCCACCACAGAATGGCAAGACAAATAAATATAAGCACCATCTAAAATATAAACCTGCAGACTAAATAATTTGACACATAAGAATACCTGCTCATACTGAAGGTACTTAGTGATAGTTTCTGTTTCCTATACGGGGAAGGTGGCCACATGGAGACAGATTAGAATCCAGCCTACGGACATTTCCTAACATTTCATTCCTCTTTGTGGAGGGACCATTTCTACTGCACAGAGAAAAACAGAGGGGAAAAAAGCAGCTTGGGATCGTGTGATGGATACAAATGTTTTTGAAATTTTTATTTAAGCCATTCTGTGAATGTGTGTGTATGTGTGTTTTTACAGTATCCACAATGGTTCAGACTGCATGTGAAACTAAAGACTGATAAAATAAGAGTAGCATGCATTCACTGATGATCACAACAGTAGCCATAATTCTCCAAACCTCCAGGGGGCGTTGTCCCTTCGTGAAGAAAGCGGGACAGAGCATTCCTCCCTGGACGACTGGCCAAAAGTACACCTCAAAAGCTACTGGTTAAACACAAGGGTGGATCACAACAAAGACTGCAGCCACTATGGAGAAAACTAGGCATGGTCAAATAGGATCTGGCCACGTCAAAGAGGAAAGGGTTATTCAAAATAAGAAATATATATATATATATACTTTTTTTAAAAAGTGCTACAACCCTCTTTCACCGATAACTTCAAACAAGGTTAAGACAAAACTTTAAGTCATAAACAACATATAACACGCACTTAAAATGGAAATAAAGGAAAACAGGCAACAGTTAAGAGTAATATCAATCATTAAGAATCCATACGGATTGTCTTAAGAGGTCTCCTCTGTATTAAAAGTGCCTCACCAATATTCAACCTAAAGGACAGGACGGTGCTTCGCGGGGAGTGAGCTGGAACAGGCTTTGTAAGCAGAGGTACTTTACACAATATCCCCTCTCTCACTAAGACATCAAAATAACTTCAACAAAGGATTCAAAAAGGCCAACAGACCAAAAAAAAAAAAAAAAAAAGAAAAAAGAAAATCTATAAGACAGTACAAGACAAAAAAACAATGAGAGGAGACACAAAAAATTAAATCAAGATTTTTTTTTTAACTCCTTTTTTTTGTTTGTTTTTTTATGTACACAAGCTCAAGTCCATCTGAGCAGGCCCGTGCGACCTGCTTTTACCATCTCATCTGGCCGACATTACCATTTACTACTCAATAGTGGTGGGGCTGAAGGGCAAAGGTGAGAGGGGCATACGTGCGGGGGTGACCATGAGACTGAGGAGTGCCCTTCACACGGCGGGAGAGACGGAGAGGAGCTCAATGAGTTCTCGGTGGCTGTACAGACACGCTGGGCTTGGGGGAGAAGGATGGAGGAGATGGGGGAGAAAGGAGAGAAGAGAAGGGTGGGTGGACTAGGGGATGGAGGACGTGGGTGGGGGGGGAGACATGGTTGTAGTGCGTGTGAGTTGGGGCGG
>JASCQY010000048.1:11052361-11068381 GCA_030264315.1 Sardinella tawilis | reverse complement strand
GAAACGCAATTTCGATTCCTTTGTATGTCTAGTACATGTGAAAGAATTGACAAATAAAACTGACTTGACTTGACTGAAGAAAGTAGGCCTGATTTACTGTAAATGTGTTCATGTTTTCAATCCTTTCCATACAACACAACACTCCTGCATATGCAGTGCTCCAGCGCCATCAAGTGGCCATCCAAGGAAATATCCTTAGGAGTGTGAAGGCAGAATTTCTTTTAAATTCTATTTACTAACGTTTCACTTGGCAGTTTTTTTTTATCATAGGGTTTCAGTTTCCACACATTTCAAGGAAGTATTGTAATACACCACATTTGCCTTTTGCCTACAGCGACAGTCCAGTCCACTTTCAAACATGCAACTCTTTGTGATGTGAATAACAGCACACATCATTGAATCCTCTAGATTTTGTGCAGAAAGTAGTCATGGTTTATCATGACAAGTACATCACAAGTCTCAAAATTTGTCCTTAAGTAAATGTGGCATAATTGCTAAAGCTGAAGCTTTACTGTACCTTGACTCCTTGGTGGCTGGTCGACTCATGAGAGATTTCTGCCTGTGCCACCTGCTAGATCCTCGCCAAGTTCATCATTCAGCTCAAACACTGGCTACAAACAGCAGCATAAGGCCTAAAGGAATATCATGATAAGGAGCTATGAAACCGCATGCAGGTAACACAAAAACCCACTTGAGTCCTTGACATAATGTTGCAAAGCATTTTGATCTGCAACAAATCTTTATTTAAAAAATAAAACATCAAACTGAGTTTAAGAGCAAAAAAACAATTTCAGTCTCTACAACACAATGTCACTGTGGTGAGAGAAATGTCATGTTTTTTTCCTTAACAGTGGTCACAAGTGATTGTCAGACTGAATGTAAAACAAGTTTCATGAATAATGTCTAAAGGCTATTTTGCTTTTAATCAACAAGTGATTAATTGTGGAAATCATTAAGGAGCAGAATTCTTTCATAAACTTAAAAAAAACCATCCACAATAACAATAAATAAATCTGTGGTATATCTATGCAAAGAATAGACTTCAAAGGATTGGCCACTGAACGTAGGAATGTGTGCTGTGCGCATGGAGGTGATTGGCCCAAAGGGGCATGTGAAACTGCACTGAGTAGTCTCTGCCATCCCCTTAACACTGCAGTGGTCACTATAGGACAGGCTTTGGCAATGCTCATGTGGTCAACTGAAACCAGTGAATGGCACAAATAAATACAGAATGCATCATGTAATACTCTGAAGCAGAAATGTTGTGCCCGCACAGTAGTGTTTTTACAGACTACACGCAAAATCATAGGAGATACTGCAGTGTGTGTGTGGAAACAATGTTGCGTTGCTGGAGACATTCCCATCTGTGAAACTGAAAGACCCCTTGCTTCCTGGGAGATCTTCAGTCCTTTTTGCCTCGTCTGAAAAGTCTCCTCACCATACTAGTGTATTTGCACACACAAATCATTATTCCAGGAAGGAGCAAGAGAAATGTGACTGTGAAAAGGGGAAAACAAGATGTCCGTTTAATCAAATATCTCCATAAACAATTAGACAAACTGCAGGGCACTCGCCCCCTGTTTAATCATTAGCAAAATGATCTGAATATAGCTACGAAATATTTGAATGAAAGACGTCTGACTCAAAATGACTGTCCACCTCCCCACTAAAACATGGTCAACACTCACCAATCAGATGTGTCAGTAGGAGGTTATGGACCTGCTGGCCAACCCAGGCCATCCCCAACAGAGCGCTAATCACCAGGAGGAAGTACTGCATGGGGAAGAGAGTTCACATTTTAGCACTGAGCTCATTTCACAGGCCTACGTAACATAAACAGGACGCAGTCAAGGTTACAGAGGTTTGAAGTCAGTTCTCTGTGATCATCTTTGGAATAAAAAACCTGAATTATGCCAATAATTTGTCAACAACATTTTACATTCAACTCACCGTCTTGGGTCTCCTGTCTCTGAAGTTAAAGAAGCCTTTCCAAAAGCCAGTGAATCGATGGTATGTCTTCACCAGGCTTATGCATATCTCATGGAAGCGCTGTTGTTCAGACACTTGGCTACAGGGAGAGAACTTGTGATCACATAAGATACTGCACATGCATAACCTGGCAAGCCAAACTATGACATTAATAGTCTGGGGTCACACCATTGACCAGGCTCACCTAGTGGCTGAAAAAAAAAGCCCAAGTCTAACTTGGCTTGGCTTGGTCTAACGGCTAATCAAACAATCACTATTCTTTTGCCACTGTTGACAGCCCCGTTGTTATCTATAAGCCCACCCAGCAACTCTCCACAAAGATAGAGCGTTTTGAACAATCCTCTTTTGAAGACTCCGTCCAACTGTCAGATGGAGCCTAGCCTATAGTGCGACGTTAGACCAACCCGCTAGGCAAAAAATATTTGCTGCTGCTAGGGTGCGTCGAGATTTCTAGGCTAGCACATGCAGATATCTCTAAGTGAATTATGAGAGGGTGCGCATTGCATTCTCTTATAAATGTAGGAGGCAATGGTGGTACAGGTGTTAGAGGGTTGGAGGTTCAAGCTCAGCACATCCTGAACCTGCACGATTCCAAAGTCTCCTTCAGTAAAGCACCGAACTCCAAACTGCTCTCAGTGGGTTGATGATAGCATGTGTGAGATTGGCCATTTACTATTACCATTACCGTTTATTGTAAATCGCTGTACAGTTTAAGAAATGGTTGATAAAGGTTGAGGCTACAAAAAGTAGCCTAATCGATGGACAGATAGCAGAAATGATTAACATACCTCTGACTTGATCCAAAGACCTTGGAGGCAACAATGGGCACCAGGTAATCAGCCAGGCTTAGTATCACTATACTACTGGAGACTCCAGTCAGCACTGAGGGGTCCAGGTAATACAGTGACCTAAGAACAGACACCAATGAGGTCAGAACACACAGCTTGTGGTTAATTTGTCAACATGGACTATATGTTTTCAGCAGTCTCTATGTGGTTATTCCAGTAGGTAAGCAATGGACATAGACTACACTTACGAAAAGAATGCGGTGGTGAACACTATCAGCGCAAGAGGGAACCACGGCTTTTGCCACCGCAGCACCTGATCGACAGCCAGTATCACATCTCTCCATCCCTGCAAATGTTCTTCTAGTTGGGCCGTTTCCTTTGCCTAATAAGCATAGCAAATACTAAATGAATTTTAGCCCAGCTTTTCGAATTAATGACACATCATTACACATTAGTAACGTCTAGCCTGTCAACAAATCCAAACAAGCGTTATTTACGCACGGTTCGTCGATGGGAAGCGGAATGTTTGGTTAATATGATTTTGTAAACTAAATATTTTGTAATAAGAGGCTATAGGCCTATATGCGTTAACAACATTCATGGAATATAGTCTTATAGCCTGTTTCACCGAAACAATAAAGTCCTCAACAGCAGCATTAGGCTACAATCAAGGCCAACCAAGGCTAAGAGGCGATTTTAACAGGCAATTCCAGCATACTCGCCATCACAAAACTGTCGCAGTCGTACAGTTTCAGTTCTTTCAAAAAAAGCTTTGTCATGAGTGATATCATAGCCTACCTGCAGCAGAGCACGGTTGTCGCTTTCTTCTGCCATTGTTGAAGACGGCACGCCTTCATCTCAAATGCGCATGCAATATCTTCCTACGTGTTTTCTTCCAGCTGCCCAGGAAATGGTAATATGAGCGCTGCTTCGCCTTGGATACTATGGCAAGTCGTTTTAACATACAATGGGCCTATGTCACGCAGCCCAGGAGGGTAACGCAGCAGGGTAAAGTTACTTCCTGTGGTGCTAATGACAGCCAATAAGATTCTGAATTAGTGCATCAGAATTAATAACACCTGTGCATATCCTGTGACTTTTGAGGAAAATGGCTGCTGTGATATAGGCCTATTGGTCACATCCGCACACTGGCTGAGACTGATAAGTGCATGACAATCAAGTTGAAGGTTAATAAGACCCAACCTCTAATTTAATAACCTCAGTACTTCCAGTTAGGCTAAATGCACCCACTGGACCATAAAATACAATGTGTGCAGTTTTATCCTCTGCTTACTTTATAGATTGATTTGTGATCAGCGCCTTTCTGATCAATATTTGGTTTGTATTTGCTCTCACAAAAAAAATCTTAAAAAATGTTATCTCTAAACTTTTTTTTAGCTTTTTTTTTTTTTTAGGAATCCAAAATTATACTGTAAAGCAAAATATTTCGTTTCTACAAAGAAATTTCAACGATCTTCCTATAGACACACTGAGCGACTTTGGAGAACAGGGCTATGGGTTCTATATATGCCAGACTTTTCCTTTAAGCTGCGCAAAGAGAACAGCACTTTCACCTGCTCTGCTGCACACGACGGCAGCTATTCAGACCACTGGTGGCGGTGGAGGGCTGTTGTCTAACATCTCCTGCTGACGTAGATCAGTGAATATTTCATGACCTGTCGTCTCCCGACTGGGTGGAGCTGATTCTGGGTCAGCCGAAGACATTAGATGAAGCTTTAAGAGCCGAAGTCATACGAGTGTCTCATATTTAAGAAACTGGGCTAAGAGATTGTTCAGCCATCCAGGCCATGTAAACAGACAGGAGTCAACGCCCTGTCACCAGAACGCTGTGTGAGACTTACCACGCTTGTATACGTGGAACCAAATCGTGTCGAGCAAAACCTTACATGTGCCATCAGTACACATCTCCAGATGATGGGAACTCCTTTACTAAACCACTTCTTAGGTCCTGTGAGGGATATAGCTTCTCAGTGTCATTATTACACTCTTTTGTACACTCTTTTCTCTCACTCACTCACACTCACACACACACTCACACACACACTCACTCACACACTCACTCACACACACACACACACACACACAAAAATCCATCAGCCTTAAATAGTTCAGGCCAAACTGCTGAACAGGAGTTCCTGTTCTGTGAATCAGTGGGTAGGGAACTTGCGCTGGGGGGAGGCTGAGCGCGTTCCTGAGTCACCCTTTCTGGGAAGCGGATCAGTTTTTGGTCTGTTGGCTGGAGCAGTGGTGAGTAGGAAGGAACAACAGCCAAAAAATAAATAAAGAGAGCGTGGAGGAGGAGGAGGAGGATAAAGAGGAGGAGGCGGAGGATGAGGATAAAAAAAAGAAAAGGATGGTTGCATGGCAAAAGAGAGATGGTGGGGGGGAGAGAGAGAAAGAGGAGAGGAAGAGGAGAGAGACTGGGCTCTACTTCTAGGGAAACACAAGCTCAGGCTAGTGCCATAGCAGTGTACTACATTAGACTGTTTTGGGTGGGTGGGTGGGTTGTGTGTGTGTCTCTGTGTGTGTGTGGGGGGGAGGGCACTTCTCTTAAAAAGGGCTGGCATTCGCCATTCCAAAACTTTCTTTAGCCAAGATACGGCCAGGAGGAAATCCTCACTTTGAAAGAGAGGTCAGACACAAAGGCAGGGGAAATGAGTTTTCCTCCATGTCATGCTTCCGGCTCATCACTTCCTGCCCAAAGCTCGTTTCTCAGCCACCCAGAGCCCTCTGACCCACAGCCTTCATATCACGACTTGCTGAGGCTAACCGCCTAGTCTGGTCACCATTTCCATGGTGATGACCTGGGTCAAACGCTGCAGCAGCTCTATATGATTAAGGTACAACTAGTTCTATGAAAGACAGAATGGCACAAACGATTCAAAGGAAGCCATGATTGGCTTCAGCTTCTGTAAAACCTGTTATTCACATAGTCACATTCTTCTAGGGAGCAGTTGGCCACATGGAACAAAATGAACTTGGGAGGGTGACAATAACTGTGCTTTCATTCAGGGAAGCAAGACCGTTCAGCTAAAATGTTTTCAAGTTTGTCTGTAAAACACAGGTTGCTGCTGGTGCTAGTGCTTCTGAGTGTGTGTGTGTGTGTGTGTGTGTGTGTGTGTGTGTGTGTACGCGCGCGTCCTTATACCTGACATCCTGTCGGAGGCCAGGTAGTGCTCAATGGCCTCGTACTGCAGGTTGACGGCGGGCACGTTCTCTGGGTGGGTGACGGCCACCGTCAGCAGAATTCCCATCAGCAGATTCACCACCTGCACGAAGAAAAGAAAGAAAGAAAGAAAGAAAGAAAGATGTAGTCATCTGAGACTTCTAAACATCTTGACTATAAATCCATTTAACACTACCACCAAAACAATCTGCCAACGTCAGCAGCTAAGCTCACCAGTGAACTAATCTGAGGCAATGGGAAAGGAACCCAGAGAATGCAAATGATGCTCATGTTCAATCCAGGGGGGAAAACCACACAGTGGCATCTTGACTAGCAGCACAGCAACAGTTACGCCTAAATATCATGTCATGTGTGAAAACAATATGCACTGAATTCATCTCAACAACAAGCCCAAAAAGACTCTGTGTCCTGTGTGCAGTGCATATTGTAGCTGTAGCCTGCGTTGTTAAATCCCAACAGACCAATGAACATGATCTGCTTTTCATTAAGCTCCAATCCCAATCCAGCCCACTCACTCCCCGCACCAATCAGGCACCATAAGGCACCAAAGAGTCACCATAAAGGATAAAGCGTTTTACTGGCAAAGTGAAATGAACATCAAGGTCAGTGCAAAAGAACATACACTGTTTTTGTTTGTTGTCTTTTTTAAAATGATCACCCTGATCACAGTATCCAAGTATTCACAGGAATCATGAATCCCATGTTCTAAGATCATAAAAGACTTTGCTAAGTTTGCGCCGATGTAAAACTCAATGACCTTTCAGTATTCAGTTCTTTCTCAAGTGCCAGAAGAGCAACACGTGAATGAATGCCAAGCTACCACTCACAGACTAGGACTGCATTGTTATTTCCAGTATTCTCCTTGGGGGGTTCTTTTCTTACTTCACCCATGAAACTTGAACAGCCATACTGTGGCAAGACCCACCCCAACCACCACCCTCTCCAACCCAGACTCCTCCAAATTCTGCAACTGATAGGCCTATCATCCATTTTATGGGTTTCGTAATTGATCTGTTGTTTGAGGCCGAGACTAGCTGACTCCCTTGTGTCTACCACCATGAGCGTCACAGACTTCCTACCACCAGAACATACTAATACTAATACTAATGCAACTTCCCCAAAGTCTGAGGAGAAGCCTGGGATGTGGCCGCTTTTGTCAGAGGATTACTCATGTCAGCTTGAGAAGTGCAGCGTCATGCTAAGTTTGGGGAAGAAATGAGGGTGACAAAGCACCAGGAAGACATCACATCATAAGAGTGAAGCCAATTTAAACAATAAGTGGTTGTACAGCATTTTGATATGCTCCAGTCAAGAATGGAAAGAGTAGACCTAATCATGCAACAATGGTCCTGCACAGAATGATGGGTTTTAAGACATGGGTTACACTGCAAGGCATGTGTGACTAGATCAAAAGTACCAAACTTCGTATTTGTCTGTGAGGCAAGTTATCACCAACATCCACTACAATCATACCTGGGACGAATACAGGCCTTTTATAAACATTGTATAAACAAGTTGTTGTGGTTGTTGTTTTTATTTGTCTGTCTGTTTTAATACTATGGACCTTCCCTGAGTCCTGAATAAAGCCTGATTGATTATACATTTTAAAATTACATTATTAAACCAACCCGCACAGAAGCAGATGCACAATTTGGAGTGTGCGTGTGTGATGTGTACACCAAAAATATACACAGACACACATTGTTTGGGATTAATGCACCTACATTCATAAAACCTAGCAGCTGTTGCGTAACGTGGGAAACACTGGAAGCTGAACAACGGTAGGCCTACAGACCGATGTCACATCACACTGACAGTCTGGCTTCATCATCAGTAGAATTCAGTGGAACTGTCCCCCCGTTTCCTAAGCGGACCTCCATACTACCAGTTTTGACATTACCTCGTACTCAAGCATTTAACGTTAGTCAGGGAGCTGTACAACCCCCAAACTGGAAAGCATTAGTCTAAATGTTTCCGCAACGTTAACTTAGATGCATAAGGTAGGCTAGTTCATTTTACCTGATAAGCAAGATATTATTCTGATATAGTTTACTGGGGACAAGGTGGTCACGTTATACAAAAATTAAAAAAGTAAAAAGCAAAATCAAGCCAACAAGGATAACCTAGTCTGTTAGCAATATGGTCGCCTAACGTTCGTGTTAACAATACAGTTAGAGATTTACGTGTAAACGTCCAATAACTGAGACGAAATTATCACATTGTAAACTGTATTTCGAGGATATTTATATTCTGTCCACCAGTTAGTTAACTGCATCACTTTCAGTTATGTAAACAGTTGAAATTGTAGCAGCTATGCTAACATTAACTAGTTGGGTAGTAGCCAACATAACGTTAGCTCTTAGGTTGGGTTAACAGGACATGGTGAAATATATCGATATCTCATTCTTTCATTCAAGCATAAACACGCAACAGCACATGAAAATCAAAATTTCAATATTCCCCAATGTAACAATTAATGATAACATACTGGGTAGTTAGCGATAGTACATATAGTACAATTCATGATCATTGCAGGACATTGGTAACGTTATTTGTTTCAGTAAACTTTGCAAACCAGCTGACTAGCATTGCCGCTAACTGATGATTAGCTGAAAAAAAAACTATATATCAAACGTTACCTAATATTATTTACTATTCTTAATTATGGTCAAATCACAGCTGTACTAATGACTATACTGTGTCCCACTGCATTGCAAAGCAGAGTCAGTGCACCACAATAACTGGTGGCCTCGAGTTAGCTTTGGTCGCTAGCTCTTGTTAGCACTGCAAAGCTAGCAGAAATGGCTTCTGCAGCTAGCAAACGAAATCGACTCATGCACGTACCATATACCATGTTCCCAGGATGATAGTTCCTGTCCGAACATGGCAGCACCCACAGCATCTTGTCGTATAAAATCTGTCTCGAGTCGGTTTGAAGTGCATATCGCCCTGGATGTTGGGGAGAAACATCTTAAAAACGACACGACCTACAACACTTCCACCATCAACAACAGTCGACTCTGGAAACGCCTTCCTACCTGACTGACGTTCCGAAAAGAAAACAATACAGAAATACGGGCCTGACAAGCATCTGTGTTAACCAATCGTGGAAAGAGATAAGTCTGTCACCCAGAGAAAGGAAAGGAAAAGGGGCGGGACCAGTACTGATGTAATATTTGAGCCAGTCAGTCCCTATTTAGAAATTTTCTGCTAGATCTTTCCTTGTCATTTTTGTAGGCGCAATATTAGTCTCTTTCTGGGGAATTCTATCTGCAACAACAGTCTTCTGCACAGGTAATAAGCTAGACAGACAATATAATAGGCTGGATGGTAGGCCTATAGCCTACAGAAAGGTCATATTTCTAATCAGTTTTTGTAGGCCTAATATAAGGCTTTTTTGATTATGGCATATGTCTGCCAAGTATTCTTCCCCCCTCTATTATATTATGCAGAAGAGCCAAAAACATACCCAAAGTAACATTTCTAAAATGGTTGACATATTGGCAAACTTAAAGGAGAAATCCGTTGTGAATCCTAAGTCCCCTCGTTCGAGGTCACCGAGTGCTGTCTGTAAAAATAATGTGAACATTTGTAGCTTAGGTTATACAATAGACCAAATAGCGAACTTGCAGTTAACACTAACTAAATGATGCACAGAGACTCCTTTCAGTTTCATTTTTCTATGCCCCGTTCAGTTAACGTTAGTTGCCAGTTCGGAGTTCAGTCTATGTGGTATATTCTGGGTTTTTTTTCCTACAGACAGTGCTTGGTGAAAACAGAGCAATGGATTTATTCACCCTGATTCCTTTATTTATTTATTTATTTTTAAATAAATATGCCAATTGTTTTTGACTGTACACTGGCAATTTTGGCTGTAGACTGTCAGTGTCTTTTATATAGCCTATTGGCAGTTAAGCACTCAAGACATTCAGTTCTAATAGCACAAAGCTAAGAAAATAAAACACACAAATTTACAAATTGAGACAGGGAATCACAAGGTATCAAATAACACCATGGTGTTCTTTATTGTTCTAAAGAGTAAAGTCAAAACACAGGTTGGCAAGCCCACTTCAAAAAGTATACAGACAGATTGAGTTTGTAATGTAGAATGTAATGTGGTTTAAATTGTTTATGAACAGAATACATTTGAGAGACTTATGAAATTTAGAAATGTATAGGCTATGCTACATTTTAGACAGGGCAGTGTTATGGCACATTAAGACTTTTGTATTATTAATAAATACAGTACACATGTTACCAAACGGTAACACAAAGTTGAACATAATCTCAGGAAGGCCCAAAGAGATAAAAAAATAAAAATTACGGCACTTAACAGACTCTCTCCCTCTATTTCTCTCTCTCTCTCTGTAGTAAAACATTGAATACAACTGTATCATTTATTTTCACTTTGACATTTAGGCCTCTGCCTGTCAATCTCCCTTTCGTTTCCGTTCACCTTCTTTCTTCTATCAACCCTACTTTCTTCTCGCACCTCTTTCTCTTGCACATTATTTACAATTACCCCACCATCTCCAGTGTCTCTCATATACAACTCTCACCACTTAGAGCGAGAGAACCAATCTCTCCTCCTTTGTTGTGTGTGTGTAGTTGTGTGTGTGCAGTTGTGTGTGTGTGTGTGTGGGCTTTGCTACCCCACCATCTCCAGTGTCTCTCATACATCTCTCATTCTTTTACTTTTTAGAGTGAGAGAACCAACCTCTCTTCCTTTGTTGCAGTTGTGTGTGTGTGTGTGTGTGTGTGTGTTATACTCTTATGAATTCATCTTTTGTTGGTGCCTTGTGATATATTGTGTCGTTCTGTGTGTGCTGGCCTGCATAGTTTGCTTTCTCTCTCCTCTTCATGAAGTACACCACGGCAGCGACAAGCACAAGAGCCACCACGAATGCCCCAATGCCTCCACTGACAACAGCTGGAAGTAGGGAGAATGTACAGTTCATCCTTTTGTCATTAACACATACCCCAGACAGACAGAGTTTTCAGACAGAGGAAAAACACGTCCTCCTGGTTGTTTTGCTCCTGTCATCTGGGCTTGCAAATGAATGCACCTCGCTCAGGGAGCAGGTTCCACTAATTAGTGACATTAACTGGCTCAGCGCTTCTCAGACAAACACAACAATGCTGACAAATTTGGCAGCACAGGCTGAAGATACATGTACTCATAAAACACACATTTTTTGGATTAAAAAATGTAAGGCTGCTCTAACAATACAGACTAATAGGCTGGTATTTAATTATTACATGACATTATATGGCATTGTAACACAAGTAGGTTGAGACATTTGTTATACTTTAATATTTCATCAAAGCAGAAGAATTACCTGCAAAAGTTTCCTTGTCCTCCAGAAAGCTATGACTCCCCTGCCCCGTTGGTTGTGGCATATATGCAGCTGTGGCAGGCTGGGGATCAATTATTATATCCGAGTCATCCTTAGCATAGACAAGCAAAAAAAGTTGTTTTGAATGTAGGCCTAAAAATATCATATAAATAATGAGAATAATAAAAAAAAACTCTCTTATAACAGTCCTTACAGGCCTTCCTCTCTTTGTGTCACCCCCAAAGTATTTTGGGATGATGATGTCCTCACTTCCTTGGCTGCCTTGAGAGCCTTAAAACAACAGAGATGGATGTTCAGGAAACCCAAAAACCTGCATGTGTCTTATTTGATTGCCAGCCATGCAGCTCGCAGTCTATGGATTTCAATGCAGTTCACTTACCCGAGTTCTCCTCTGTCAGATCCCCAGATCCAGACCCTGATCCTTCTCCATCGTCCCCAGATCCATCAAGATCCTCTGGCATAGAACTCTGTAGAGATGGAGAAAGAAGAGGGTAAGTTGCTGTTGTTTAGTTTTTAATGGTGATAAGAAATGGAAAACTACTATACTGATCATCCCACGTGGAAGCTGTTTATTTCTCTCTTGCTTAGTAAACTACAACTTACTTAGCAAAATACTTATGTATTTAGCAGACGCTTTTGTCCAAAGCGACTTACAAAAGAGGATTAACAATCAAGCTACCTAGAATAAGCCTTAAAAGAGTATCGCAAGTGCCTTGTGGGTATCTTAGGATAGAAGATGCTCTTTGAAAAGCTGGGTCTTCAAGAGCTTCCACTACACTTCCACTTCCACTACACTTGGTGGCAGCTCCGTAAATGTAGTCTAGAACAGTTAGGCCACATCGGTCTGACGAGCTGCTGCTACAGTATCTCAGGAGCTGCTTCAGATGCCCCTCCAACCTTATGTCCTTCTGAGCCCTGAGCAGAACACCTGTGCTAATGATGTGGTGTCCACACACTGTTAAGTGTCTGTTAAGTCTCAGTGGAACTACTTATACATGTGATTGATGTGTGCGTGTCCAGTGCATGTGTATGTGTATATGTGGTGTGTGCGTGTGTGTGTGTTATAGTGTGTGCTGGGTGTGTGCATATACTGTAGAACTGACCCAGAATTTGAAGAAAATGTATGCCAGAAATTAAATTAATTAATGTAAAAAACTGTGAAATTAAACAGAAAGATGAGGGAATTTACTACTTTTAAAAGACTGTTTTGATATCTTGTTATATCTTGTTATCTTCAAGATCATTGTCAGAAACGCTATGAAAACGTAAGAAAACATTTTTGTCAATGCCTTTGTTTGTGTGTGTAAGGTTTCCACACAGGTACACTCTAAGTAGTTAGGGCTACATAGACCAAAACATCTTTCTGTTGCTTTCAATTACATAACAGTAATTTGATCCCATTAGGTCTATCCCCACACCCCCCGAAACCACAACGTGTTTTCTTCATATCACGAGTTGCCAGGCAAACAATGAATCATTTTGCCTAGACAATCTACTCCCAGGAAATGACTGTGCCAAGGAATACTTGTCCCTGTACTGATTCTCCAATTAATAGATTAACCATGATGAGTTGAATGACTAAGACCTGACTCTTAGTCATAAGCTAGCCTAAGCCGTTGAAATGAAGAGAGAAAAAAGTCAAGCGAGACACCTGCAGCTTTTTTGCTGTTGTCCCTCCCAGTGATCCCTTAACGGCCATAAAAAACGAATGACAAAAGAAGCATGAATCATCAACCATTAGCACCTCAGGCTAGTCCCAAATGTGATGTTGAGTAAAGACATTGGATTATAGAAGATGTAATGTGTTCAATCTCCAGAAACCCTCTCTCATTACCTCTTAAGATCTCAGAGTAGTTGCCATATTGTCATTTATTTCTTTTTTTTTACTGTGTTTACTCGGCTTAGGTGTTGATCTGTGCCACTGACCCAACCCCTCACTACATGTCTGTACTTATACATTAACTTGTTACATGATTACGAGCAGGACGAGAACAGCCCGTATTTTGTCTTCCACAAAAATCTACTCAAGGCAGACATTTAGAGTAGCGCTTTTGCAAACAATGAGACCAAGAGCAGATGGCCATTTGGAGCCATCTACAATTTAAACCACCCTGTTGTAAATTAACTGTAGGTGTCATAAAGGACTGTAAGATGAAATAACTGTAGATGTGGTCACCAGCTGTTGTTATGAATAGTAGTTTAGTTGTCATACTTTGCATTAGGATACTTCCTCTCACAATACTATGCATATAATTTGAAAAATACACTGTTCTTAAAAAAGAAATGGGACTACAGAAGATGAACCAACCAAGGTGTAGAAGATTATTATTCAATTTTCTCACTTCCAACACAGAAGAATGTTGATGGCATCGGGAGTATCTGGAAGCCTCACACTGAAACCGGCAAGAACAGCACAAAAACATTGCAACTTACCAAGAACTTAAATCAATCAGAAGCAATCTGTCTGCCTTGCACTCAAGGCAGTGCATGCATGGCCTTTGAACTCTGAAACTCTACCTTAGAAACAATGGATGTTTTTCAGCTGAAGCTTTAATGACAACCACTATTGAAGATCCCGATCTAGGTCTCTCAAGGTCAATAGTGCATACTATCATTATAATCAAAACTTGTGTGTCCCAATGGGCATCCTTACTTGCATGAGAGAGAACGACCTTCACCGCAGATCATGTGGCCCATTTTCAACGGCTGAATTATTTAAAATCTCTTTTCCATATTCAAAGGCTTTTCAGTTATTCAAAAGATGTTACTCCCACAGAAATGCTCACATTTCAAGTCTGGTGTTAAAGCAACACAGTGCAGTTTGTTTGCCTTTGGCCTCAAATACATTGAACTATAATAAAAAGGATGAAGCACTGTGAGTAAATGCTTAATGCACAATATTGTGTGCAAACAGGGTACGGCATTAGCGCTAATTGGCACTGAACATGGATGCCTAGGGGTAGGCTATAATATCACTTCTTCCATAGTGCTACTTGTAAAACTGTTGTATAGTCCTGTGTTGAGCTGGAGATCGACTGAATATAGCCCAAATCACTGCCCCACCCCAAAAAGTGATTTTCATATAAAGTGAATAGTTGATTTGAACAGTCATATATAAAAAATAACTCCACTTACTGATTTACCTGGTGATGAATGATTTCAACACAGGTGTGTAATTTTAGGCTTTATCTTTTATGACTTCATCGTTCTGAGTCACTTATAGTGAGCAGAATGATTAGATTAGCATGTGAGAACTGGGCTCATGAACAAATAGGCATCAAACACCAGGTGAAACACTCATACACTCTTGCACACAAGAGACACATGCGCACGCACACACTCTTTCAATCTCTCTTTCACAAACTCACAAGCAACCATAAACATGCTTTGTTCTGAGAATTTTTTTGTGTTTTTTTTCTGGTCGCAGTGTCAACTCTGATGGACTTTGATTGGAGCACATACCCTTATCTAAACCAGTTCTGGCAAAAAGGTGTCTGTGATCTGTCTAGCAGGGGTGGGTCAACACTTTGCACAATAAAACCTTATTTATCTGAAGATTGTTTAAAAGAAAAGGACAAGATATACTTGAAGTACTTGAAAACAAACAAAAAAAATCATGAAATTGAAGGCATAAAAAAAAACCCTAAAACATAACCTTCGGCACTTTTGCACTGCCTGTTGCATAAATGTGTAGCCTTTTATTGTAACTGTTATGACAACTTTTTATGAAGTTGACAAGTTGCAGACTTTGGGTTTTTGTGCAGTAGATCTGTATGGAAAATTCAGGCCAGAAAGTAAACAGCAGATTTTTTTATTAGTGGATTATTTGAGAACACAGAGGCCCCGAAACGCAAACGTTTGTATAAATGCACAAATGCATATAGGGTAATTAGAACGGATCCACAAGCAGGGTCATGTCTGTTTGCGCAATTGCACACACAGGTGAACCTGTCACCTGTGCCTTATGCGGCTTACATGCCGCTGCATTAATCACACTTAACCCACAAAACCATGACACACCTGTATTTTTCCATTCTACAGGTAGATTAAACCTTCATCCAGTTACAAATGGTCAGGTGTGTCAACACACTGCGCACAGTTTTAAACACCCCCCCCCCCCCCTTCAAAACACTACCACCAGGAAAATAGCTTCCCTGTACAAGTCAAGTTCTCCTCACACAGACAAGTACACATTAACAAAAAAACAACTCTTCTTGCAAAAGTCGCAAGGGATGTGTCTCACATTTTGTCCTTACTTACCATGCGTCCAGGATGTATGCAGAGGCCTGTGAAGAGTAGCCATACGGCCAACCACGATGTTTTCATTGTGTAAGCGTTTCGATTTGAAGTTTCAGCTTCTCCGTTCACTCAAGTGTGTCATGGCACAACAGATGCCTGTGGTGAATGAGCACCTTCCCTCCTTACAGGTAATCTCCACCACCAGGAGACCTACGAAAGGAACTCTGATTGGTCCCTGTGTTTGAGGAACCAGGAAGTCACTCTTGGAAAATAACAGGAGAAGGGCTGGAAAATCCTGATACAAGTCTAAATGTGTTGCAGCAGTAGTGTGACTAATTTGACATTTGCGGGTGCAAAGCACTTACAGTTGTGTTCAAAATAATAGCAGTCTGCTTAAAAAATTGAGTAAAGCCCAAAATCCTTATAATAGTTTTTATTT
>JASCQY010000048.1:10988512-11013512 GCA_030264315.1 Sardinella tawilis | reverse complement strand
ACACTCTCACAAAGGTGCTAGCAGGTAGCTCCACACAGATCAGTCATTCTTTTGGACATGCACACTGACACACACACACACACACACACACACACACACACGCACACACACACACATACACATATCCACACACACACACACACACATACACACACACACACATACACATATCCACACACACACATACACACAGGCAGTAGACAACCCTGCAGCTGTCATGATGTAATCATGATCTTCAAAATGCTTCAGGCTTTGGAACAGTCTGTGAGAAGCTAGAAGTGTGTGAGAACATAAAAGGTGTGTGTCTGTGAGCGCAGAAGTGTGTGTGTTCATGAAGGTTAGCACAGCCCAGTCTATTTACAGTATATACTTTCAGTAGGCAGCGCATGTTTTAACACACAATACAGCTGTAAGCGAGCATACGTGTGAGTGTGTGTGTGTGTGTGTGTGTGTGTGTGTGTGTGTGTGTAATGCATGTGTGTATATTTCTGTATGGTGTGTGTAAGGTGTCTAGGGCTTAAGATGTACTGTGAATGGGGGATGTGGTAAGCTGTGTGCCACACAAAGCATTTCCTCACATACACTGACACACACACACACACACACACACACACACAGACCTGACAAAGAGGCACTTGTGCCGTTCACATGGAGGAATTGGCCAGAGAATGAGCACTGTCACATGCTTCTCAAGGAGAAGGCTGTGTCTCTCTGTCATTCTCCATGGCCATTGTTAGGACAGGCTCATTGTGTGCCGGGCAGGAAATTTCTTATGCCATTGTGGCTTACATTCGCTTCAGATTCCGCTGAAGATGACCCGACGGTCAAGACTAGCAGGGTGGGTTACGGGCGCACGCTGACAGAGGGCAGTGTGTGAGCACTTGGAGTGGGCCTTTGTTTGCCTATGTGTATGTGTGTGTGTGTGTGTGTGTGTGTGTGTGAGAGAGAGAGGGAGAGAGTGAGTGTGATTCCTAGTGCCGTTTTTGGAGTGCAATTTTGTTTGCATTTGTATGTTTGTGTGTGTGTGTGTGTGTGTGTGTGTGTGTGTGTGTGTGTGTGTGTGTGTGTGTGTGTGAGAGAGAGAGAGAGAGAGAGAGAGAAAGAGAAAGAGAAATCCTTTGGCAGTATAGTTCAAATCTGTACAGTGTGTACTATGAAAGGAGGGCTCCATGGTGGGATATGTTGCATGTAAACACAGCTACAGTATACAGAAGTAGGCACTGGTGCTATACTAGTTCAGTTGTTATTTATGTAAGCACTATGAAATACAGTATGAACACATACATCAAACATTTGCAAAAAGCAGTGTTGTTTTGTCCAGGCTTAATCACACAGACATTTCACAACAACATGTAATGACATTATGTGGCAGCGGTAAACAAAATAAAATCCAATCTTCTTTCAATTAATTTGGATAATAAGGAAGGAGGATGTTACACTAAGCAGGTCCCATATGGTTGCATGGCAATGGAGAAGTAAACAATATCTTGCCCTTCCACCTACCTTCTCCTGTTCCTTGGAAATGAACACACACACATACACACACACACACACCAGGAAAGTTTATGCCTATGAATCAGCCCATATTCCTTTGACTGAAGCCAAAGCCACAGTTATATAATAACAAACGAAGAAGGCTGTCATTTATAATATTTTGGAAAAAAAAAGCAACTGTTATCTACACAGCTTGTCACCGCAAGTAAGCAGTCACAAGATGTTTTTTTTTTTTTCTTTGAAACTGGGTTCCGCAAGGGACTCAACCCCTCTCTACCTAATTTATATCCTTGGTGGACCTGTCATTTTTTTCTCCTTCCCAGCAGATTTACCTTGAGCACATTATGGAAGATTATATAACCCAGGCCAGTTCAGCTGAGAGGCCTGGAAAGGGTTGGTCAGCAGCAGCAGCAGCAGTGCCTGGCCTGACAGAGCTGTAACATGCAGGCATTAGAACGGCAGACATTATGGCAACATCCCCTCATTCTTCTCGTCTCTCCAGCTCCCCGCAAACCCAGCAGGAGGTCATTCATTGTGCAATGTGCAGGCCTCAACTCTTTTCCGTTTACGCCAACATCAGATAGGCGGTGGGGTTGGGGTTGGGGGTTGGGGGTAGGGGGGTTGTGGGTGCTAGAAGGAGGGGATTTCATGGCCATTGACTTAAAAGTCACATTCTTTTCCAACATGTCATGGTTGCCCTTGACCCTTTTGTTTACATTCAGCAAAGGAACACGGTGTCCAATGAACTTTCACACCCGACTACGTATCACGCTTTGATCTCTTTTTCTGGACTTTGAACAGCAGCAGAATTGAGCTAATCAGGGCTAAAAAGCACACAGCTAAATGAATGGTCATAGGCAGAACATATCACACAGTTTTGAATTAAATGTTCGAAATAACGCCACTATCAGCATTCTGCAGTCTAACCAAAACAATAATTGGTGTACAGTATTTTCATTAGTAGCAAGTTTTCCCAAAGTCATGCCTCAATGAGACCTAAACTGTGGTGGATTTTGCCAATAATTTTGTGCAAAACACGCATTACAGGGCAGCCATTCTCTTGCCAATGCAGTTTAGCTAAGGGTATATCAAATCTGCAAAGCAGAGGCTGGTACTTGGATCTAGACAAAATAATGCTGAGCATTCACCCCCAGCATGTCCATGTAACTACAACTGCGCTTCCTGTGTTTTGATCAGCACTGTGTTTATGAAGCTACAGTAGGCCTGCTTGTGAGCATCATTTATCACAATGCAAAAGCGGGGACTGTTGAGGATAACAACTGAATGTGTGTTCTTGTTTTCTGTGAGATAAATGTTTAAACTAGAGCTTTAAATAAATAATCTAAAAACATAATTTAAAATTCTTTAATTTCAATCCATTACCAACGCATCTAGTGGAATTTCACAGGGGAAAAAAATCACTTAGACAACCCTGATACCTCAGTGGAAATCCTATTCAGTGGCTGTAAAAAGAGATATGGATTTGTGCCTGGCTTTGTGAGGTCGAATGTTTCTGTGATCAATATAAACAAGCACAATTTTCTCTTTAATTGTAGCCATGGGAAAGAGTCATTATTCCAGCTTTCATGGAATTAGTCTGATGTAACCCTTTTAAGGTACAAGCAGCATAATACATGCACTCATTGATTAGGTGAAGAAATTGCGTCACAATTGTCTGAATGTTGAGTGAAAGTCTTTGAAGTATAAAATGTATATTGTCAATGACTCAGTAGAAAGGATGAAAAAAGAGTTCTTCCTGATTTTCGAGAGAGAGAAGGAGAGCTCCTCAGCAACAACCAACCCTTCAGCAAAACTCCCCAAAATACCTTTTAGATTAACACAGGCCAATTAGGAAGATGTAGCCTAATAAATAAATGTCAACATCATAAACTGGCCCTGAAATATCACAAGACATGAAGGAATCATGATAATTTCAAATACTTTTATCGCTGACAAAAGTAATACAGCCTGAATATTGCCATTGCAAAAGTGAATTTGCAGCCCTCAACGTCTGTTGACGTTGTCATTATGTGTTTACTATGTGTATATTATGTGTTTTAGTCTGTTGTGCCACCCTCCAATCATCTGATTTTGGCGACCTAGCTGGCAAAATCTTGTCTGGAGGAGGAGAGGATATTATGCTCTGTAGTATTTTAATTGTGATCAGTTTTGGCCACAAACTTACATACTGTTCCATGAGAAATCCATGTTCAAATCGTCCACATGCAACAACAAGCATCTTTAATCCATGGCAATATAGTCACCAATGTCATGCTGTACCTAGGTTTTCTTTTACTTAATTGTGGTTGTTTCCTACCCTCCACCTAGAACTACACAGTAGGCATAGGGCGGGAATCACACTTGTCTTTATCCACTGCTCATTTGACTGTATGCCATGCAAATTTATTTAGAGGTAGCCTGGCCATGCCTTCTACGCACTTCCGCTTGATTATCATCTGGATTTGATCCCACTGAGATTGTTGTCTCAGGAGACATTTTAACCAGACAGAGAGGTTGTGATTGCAGAGCTACAATATAATGATGTCAGTCAAGGCAGGGTATCACTCAAGGGCTGATCCAACATTTTAAAAACTTAAATCTCACCACTGAATGTCCAGATCCTCTGCACGAAATGAAGTGGAGGACTGGGGGTGTGGTTTCTTTAAATAGCTTACAAACCCCTTATGACCAATTCGCTATTCAGTCCATGTTGTATCACATTTTCTGGTTCTTTAAATACAGACAGCACTCTGTGACTTTGAAAAATAGGGCTATGGATTGATACACACCAGATTTCCTCTTTAAGTTCTCCTTTAAGTTTCTCCTTTAAATTCTCACAGGCTTGGAAACCAATGACTGTATATACTGTATACAGTCATTGCTTGAAACATCCATTTATTACAGGTAGTATTATATTAGTATTAGTATTATATAGCCTATGTGCTTAAATGGTTTGTGTGGTGCCAATATGATTGACCTCCATGGGATGGTAAATGAGGTCATTGCGAAGTAAAGGTAAACCCCTGGCTCAGTGGTTCCCAACCTTTTTTGGCCTGCGACCCCATTTTGAAATCACAAATTCTTGGCGACCCCATAGACATTTGTTTTTGTTGGGTTTCATACTCTTGGCAAACAGGACATTACCACAAAGCAGACATCAGCTTTTCTTTGTTGTGTTCAATGACGTTAGCCATGTTGAAGGTAATTTTCATCATATTTTCTCTGTCTTTGGTGTCTGTTTCTATAGTTCACTGTCTTTACAGTGCTATGGTGAAGAAATATTTCCATTTTTGTTTTCCGTTCAATATTTATGAAAGTGAAAGAATGCAGTTGTTTATAATTGTATGTGGTGTGGTTTTATTCATTTCAGGGGACCCCATTTGGGTTGATAGACACTGCCCTAGCTGAAGTTAGCACCCATTTACAGCAGCACCTAACTGGCAGAAATGCAGATGAAATGCCTGGTATTACATGCATCAGGTGAGTGACCATCTGGCACTCAAACCAGAAGACCAAAGACACAACACTTCATCATCACTTAAAGGAGAAGTGTGGTGTGAATCAATCCATAGACCTGTTGTTCGAGGTCACTGAATGCTGTCTGTAGCAAAAAGAACGAAAAAAATTGATGCAACATAGGCCGAGTTATAAACCAATCAGTTGTTAACTGAATGGGGTAGGCCTATATAGCGAAATGAAACTGTAGTATGTCACTATGCCCTGTTTACTTAGTGCTACTTGCCCGGTTTGTTATTCGGCCTATGTTGTATCAAATTCTTTCTTATAAACAGCATTCAATGACCTTGAACAACAGGGCTATGGATTGATTCACACTGAACTTCCCCTTTGATGTACATGAGTTTGAAAGGTTAAGAATGAGGAATTGCTTACCTTTTAAAATAACATGTCTTTTATTCATTCAATACCTAATAGAACTGGATAGGACTAATTCAATATCTTTCACACCTGTTTCATTGTCTTGAACGATACCCTATCTATAGTTAAATCTAATATCTGTGTTTACTGTTTTCATGGTGACAAGTCTTTAAATAGAAATCATATGTAATAAAAGTGTGTCATTCATCATCACTGTTCTCTTCTCATGAAAGAAGTGTATCATTCATCATTCCTTCCTGTGTTTGGTTTGTGTGTGCAACGTTGTCAAGGGTCTTATAGTCCAGGAGGTCACTATTCATGCTTATGTCAGCGGATAGCCATAATAGAAACGTTTTTTTTTTTTTTAGGAAGTGCTCTTCCGCTCTGTGTCCACCACCAAGGGTGGTTCTGGGGAGAGGAACATCTACTATAGTCCAAATACAGCTGATGATGAGGTCATCTGTCCCTATTTTTAGAGAACTTTGACTCAGCAGCGACTCAGGAGGGTGGCGAACAGGACATAGATTAGAACACTCCACTCCTCAATATTTTCCAGCACTGCTTTGGTAATGATTTAGTTAATGATGGTTACGCGCACACACACACACACACACACACACACAAATACCATACTGCCCCCACATTTCGTATAACCATCGAAACAGCGACATCTAGTGGTTTCTATCAATAATGGTCATTTTTTTAGATCAGTCAATTATGGTTCACCTTTAGAAGTGTAGTAGGTCTACTAACATTACCATTTGAGTATGGTGGCTTTATATAAGGCAGGCTATGATAATCAAGATGCTTGTATAAGTATCTTCTCTAAAGTAGTTTTGGATAACTTCCATGGATTTTTAGATTACTCCACTTTATTAGTTTATATACTGTGGATGGAATGGGTAACACTTTATTTGAGGGTGTTTGATATGAGATGTTGACATGATGTTGGCATGACATGACATATCATAAATATTAATGACACTTTTTTAATCTTCATGATTGTTGTCATTCGCTTTTTGTAGGCCTAATGTAAAGTTAATACTGTTTGGGATGTAGACATTACAAAAACCTGAATGACACAACAGTTATGAACATTAAAAAATGCCATGGTCATGATACATGTCATGTCATGTTTATGATAAACCAATGTAATTTTTATGTTGAAGTAAAGTGTTGCTGAACATTTGCTAAGAAGCGTCATTTAACAATGTTGCCCATTATTTTATGATGAGCCATTTGAAATATGAGGTTCTCTACACCTTGGGAGCTAAATAAAATGCTACCAAATGTCTGTTATTTCTCAAAAACTATAACATTCATGAGCCAAATGTTAGACATACCTGATGTTTAGCAATTGTGTCCGACTCATAATCTTACATGGAAGATGACATACACCCATAATATCTACAGTACATTGCCTGCTTCTTACAGATGACTCACTTATTTGGGCATTTGAGGGTAAACACTTGACCTACCGAGTTCTACCAATTACCCCCAGAACCATGACACGCTTGCTCTGACAAGTTATTTTTTGCACAAATAAAGAAATTGCTACACAAAATGTGAACACATATGGTACACATTGGCTTTTGTATTGGGTTTTGATTGGGATTTGTATTGGGGATAGTCTGAGTGTAAAATCTGTTTCCATGTTATCTTTATGCTGGTGAGAGCTGAGAATCCATTGACAGGTTTATTTTTGCGTACCCCTCGAACTGATCCAAGTACCCCCAAGGGTACTTAATGTTTCCTTAATCTTCCCTCAACAGACAAACCCATGAGAGACTGACTGTGAAACACTAAACTTTCAGCCTGGTACATCTTGCATTATTCATGAACACCAAAAAGGGTCAACTTCTCTTTCCATGCTTGTTTTACTGAGTAAGGGGTGTTTTAAGAGTAGAGCTACAACTGGTTGCAACAGCTGAGAGTTTCCATGCCAGGTATACTACTTTGCATAATTAATCAGTAATTGTGGGGTGGTTTTTGGTGTGTATGGGACTAGGCACATAAAACTCCCAAATTGTAAGACTCTTTCCAACTCTCCACACAGAACTGCATGTCTGGTGAAAAGAACACTAGTGTTTATCCACTCTTCAGGTGGCTACGCTATCCAAATTAATTTGGAGATGGTTCCAAAATGAAGAATTACATAGTGCTGCTCTAAATCATGTCATCCTCCTCTAAACTTACATGAGATGACCTATGAAGTCTCATACACATTTCAAGAGGGATACAATAAAGATTGTGATCAAGGGATTGTGATCAAGGGCCACCTATTTCAAATGAACTTTTTATTTAGCCTTTTTTGCATCTGCAGCTTGGTAATTTTGGTAAGTTCATTCTATGTAAAGTGCATAGTGAAAATGGACATGCTGTAACAAATGAAAGGAGATGCTTATGCAGTACAAATGTTCTTTATTAATACTTTACCCTCAGTTTTTTTTAAATAGAATAACAAGGTAGAAATTGAGATGGAATTTTGTGACTCAAGTCAAAAGATATAACATCAATAACATTTGCAACAACAACAGCAAACATTTGGTGGAATAATATTCTTATTTCATGCTAGAAGTTTAATACAGCATTTACTTTCATTTCATGCCACTTCAGGCAGGTAGTTGACAGTTTTCACCACATTTAGGAGACAGTGAATTTCAGCTTGGTGTGAACAGCATAATGATAGTCTTTAGATTTATGCAAGTTTGAAGGGGAAGGGGATGGTAACATCAATTTTATCATCACTCACGGTCACGTGAGCCTTGACTTTCTTTGAAACCTCAACCAGGTATTCTGTGATGTTGTTCTGAAGGTCGTTGAGGCGCTCAATGACAGACTGAATCCAGGCCTGGATGTCTGCATTAAGCTGCTCAAGGCTGAAGTCAGCAAAGACTTCATCAAACCTGGATTTCAGCTGCATGTAGTATTGCTCGACAGCACTCAAAGCTTCCCTGGCTATCTTTGTGATGCGAAGGACAACTCTTGAGTTGATGAAGTCTCTGTACACATCCTTGGCCCAGTCAACGACAATGTTGAGATCTTGTGACATCAGAGAGTTGATGAATTCCTTTATTTTGTCAAAAGCAATGTGTGCAAACTCAGAGATCTTCTGCACAATGGTCTCCAGGCTGATTTCGCTGAGGTCCGTCACAGTGCTGATGATTTGCATTCGGACCTTGCTGAAGAAAGCAAACAGGTCATCCAAGATCTCTCTTCCACTGACAATGTGGCTGGAGCCAGGCAATGTGAACTCAATGCTCCTGATGTACTCAAGTGCATTCTCGCTGTAAAAGGCCAGCATCTGTGGAACATTTGTGACGACATCTTCAATAAATCTAGAATAGAACTTGACAATCTCAGTGTAGATCTCGAGGATTGAAAGCTTCTCATCATAATTAGGGACTGCGAATTTGGTCTCCCTCAGGAAGGTGAGTACAGCCTCCACCGCGGTGTCAAAGAACTTCTCATACTTCACCAGGAGGATCTTGGCATTTTCTATGATCTTGCTTTTGAATTCACCGAGGTCAGTGTCTCTGATCTTCTCAGCCACTCTATCATACATCACCTGACCCTGCTCTATGAGGTACCTGCCTGTGCGCAGCACAGCAACCTGGAACTTGTGGATCATTTCATAGGCAGCATCAGCTTGCTCACTCATCATGTCCTTGATGTTGAATGTGGATGTGATTTCTGGCACCTTCTCTTTAATGCCCAGAAGCATCTCACGTGGCACATCCATGTTCCAGCTGGTCTGGATGTTCAGGTTGTTGGAGTCAATATTCATCTCAATTCCCAGGATGTCCACATCAGTTTGTGGCTCAGTCTGCAAGGAAGAACAAACATCATAATTATTAAAACATGGGGAAAACACATCGCAAGACAAGCCGTTAAATTTCAAAATATTTGGATTTGTGAATTTGATTTGTTCCAACAGATGTAATGTGCATCTGAGAACTTACTGGATATCTGCCATAGAGTCTGCCATTCAGGTTGGTTGCGCTCTTTGTCTGCATCTGGACTCCAAGAAGACCAGCACTTGGGGAGGACATGAAGATGTTCAGGCCCTCCACAGGGTTTCCAGTAAGCTCTTGGTGGATCTCCATGGGCATTGAAGGCAGGTTAATCTTGGCAACATTGGCGATGGATGCCTCAGTGACTTCCTTGTTCAGAGTGATGGTTCCAGTGTGGCTTCCCTCAAGCATGGCATGCTCCAAGGAGAGTGTGGTACCAAGGCTCATACCATCAGCAGTGTTTAGGGTTGAAGTTCCAGATGATTTAGCATTCAGGACGGGGAACTCGGAAGCAGACTGGGCATTGAAACGAGCAATGATGTTATCCTGGTTGAGGAGATCAGCGTTGGCATTCAAAGTGAGCATAGCAGTCTTCAGGGAGAACTCGTAGTTCAGATCACCCATGGTAGGGATAAGGAGAGTCTGCTGCATCTTGGGCATGGAAACCTTTGGCATTTTGATCTTACGGAGGAGAGCTGGCATTTCCAGAGTTGGCATGGAGATGGCACTGAAGTCGGGCATGGGGATGCTGTTGGGCACTTCAATGTTCAGGTTATCATACTGCTCCTTAGCCTGGTTGTAAGATGTTGACAGAAGGTCAGCTGCTTTGTCTTTGCCTTGCTCAAGGTGTTTGCGCACAAAGTTGACATTCTTGTTGATGGCATTGAACATTGGCTCCACATCAATCTCAATCTTCATCATCTCAGGATTCTTGGTGTACTTCAGTTTGGAGTCCAGGCTGAATGTCTGCTGGGGTGTGATCAGAATTTTCCTCAGGCCAGCATCTTCCCAGAGTGACAGGCCATTCACAGATGGAGTTGTGATTCCGAAGAAAGGCACTGTCATTTGAGGAATATCAATGGGAACCATCAGCATGTCAAGGTTAGCATCACCATTGAGGGTTGCAGAGATGAGCATTTCCTTCTCACCATTGGTCATAGTAAAGAAGTGGGCATATTTGTACTGGTTGAAGCGAGCGAGGCCTGTCCAGCTGGTTTTCTGTTCAGCAGGGTTGATAGTGAAACCAAAGTCGTTCTGCAGATCAACTTTTCCAGACATCTTCAATGGGAGAGAGAGTTTGGTGTTCTCCTTGTTCTTGCTGTCAAAACGAACCTCGAAGGGTGTGACCTCGAATTCCAGTGAGTTGGCAATGATTCCTTCGATTCTGCCAGTCATTTCAGTGTTGTGGGTGCCAGTCAGCAGAAGTCTGGGCTCCTCAACCTGAGCCTCTCCCCTCAGCTCCACAATACTGCTCTTGATGAAGGAAGTCTCCGTCTCAGCATGGGCCTCCATGTTGATGCGAGAGAAAGGTGTTGCCTCAACATTCATGTTCTGTTTCATCTTGAGAAGATTGCAGTTGGTGGCAGCAGAGAAGGTGAGCTTAGCTGTTTCGGTGTTCAGCACAATCTCCAGGTCACTCTTGTGGGTGCCCTCATCAGAGAACTCAAAGATGGCCAATTTGCCACTTACCTCATTGCCCAAGGTCACAGTGATGGTGCCAGCCTCAAGCTGGGCAACACTCTTCTGTGTCATTGTCATGTCACTGAAAATGTTAGCCACTGGCATGTTCATTTTGTGATTGTAGGAGGTCTCGAAGGTCGTGGAAAATCCATTCTCTACTGCAAGGAAGGCATTGTTGATAAACTCAGCAGTGTAGGGCTCAGTGGTTGCCTTGGCGGTAGTCTTGGCAGAGGCCTGTCCTGTGATGCCATAGAGGGTTGCAGATCCCTGGTGGTCCACGGAGAAGGACATGTGATTTACCTTCACAGATTCAGTGAGGGACAGGCGATTTCTTTTGGGGGCAGCAATATGAGCCGTGGCATCCATGGTGTAGGCCAGGAGGTCAAAAGTAGATGTCAGCTGAGAGTTGAGGGTAGCACTGAACTCTGGTGTTTCAGATGTGGTTGTTGAGTTGCGGAACTCAGCTGTGGTTGCCAGGTTGTGATCTGGAGAGGTGATTTTGAACTCACCATACAGCTTGCCAAAGGAGGGAACACGGGTCATCTCCACAAACCTTTCTTTGGCCACCTCAGCATAGCTCTCAAAGTCAATTGACTTGATGTTCTCAAGGATTCTGTTCAGGTATTCTTTGAGGTCATCCATCATCTGCTGGAAGTCAAATGCCTTCAGTTCCTCAACAAGTTTGTTCTTCATCTCTGCATATTTCTCAATGAGTGGTTGGAAGTCAACAGATTTCAGGGTGTCAACAGCAGACTGCATAGTTTCCTTCACCTTATACTGCTTCATGATCTCCACTGCTTCATTCATGGCCTGCTCAACCATGTTCTCAATCTCATACTGGGCCACAATCTCTTCAACCTTTGTGTAGACAGCATTCAGCTTCTCAACAATGTTGTTTTTCTTCACCCAGGCAACAATGTTTTCCCAGATGGATTTCAGGACCCTGGTGATCTCCTCAGTGGGAATAACCTCCATCACAGTTTGCATATACTTGTCAATGTTGATATTGTTGATGAAGTTCTTCAAGTCTTGGATAAACATGTTGACGTCAAAGCTCTCAATGACTTCTTTAAGCTCACTTGTCTTCTCTTCAAAAGTAGCCCTAATCCTGTACTTGGCATCAACCTCCTCCAGCATGTCAATGGTGTTTCTTGTCAATTTCTGAAGAGTCATGCTCAGCTTTTCCATGATGACTGGCAGGTGCTCAATGAAAGGAATTTCAAGGAAGTGGCTGTCACTATTCTTGTCGTACTTCAGGAAACCAGAGATGGCAAAGTCTTGGTTGTTGTCACCATCCTTGTTCAGGAGGTTGGTGGAGACAGTACCTGTGAGCTCCATTCCCATTCTCTCCTCCCTGTTGTAGGCAGTGATCTCCTGGCTAAAGGCATGGTTGTTCACCTTGGATACCATCTTCATGGACATGCTCTGTTCTGTGGGAACCAGCAGAGTGTTAATGTTGTTCTGGAAGCTGGTTTTCACAGAGACTCCATCGTCAAGCTCGTGACTGGAGGAGGCACGGCATTCAAATACATTTGTGAGCTCCAGAGGCTGAGCCTTGAGGAGGAATGTGCTGTAGAGTTCTCCTGTTTGTTTACCATACAGGCTCAGCTCCCCATCAGAGTTGGTGACGGCATCAACAGTAACATAGAAGGGCTCCACATTAATGGTCACAGTGCCTGAGAGACGCAGGGCTGGAGAGTTGAAACGACCATCTCCAGTGTATTTGGCCTTGAGCCCCTTGATCTCCAGATCAGAGCTATGGGTCATCTGGGTACCCAGGAGTTTTCCATTGCTGGTGCACTTGGCAGTTGCAGTCTTGTCAGCAAAGGTGACTTCGTAGGTGTGTCTCAGCTCTTCCTCACCATAGGCTGCCTTCAGCAGTCCAGTGGCAGACATCTTGAAAGGCTCTGCATCGAACTTGGCATTATTGATGAAGTTGGCTCCCAGGATCTTCAGGTCATTGTTGACAATCATGGCCAAAACAAATCTCTGTACATCAATGGAAATGTCATGCTTGTAGGAGTTGCTGTCAGTGATGACATTGTCAGACACAGAGGTGAACTTCAGGGATTCCAGGTTGATCTTCAGAGAGTGAGTGGTGTCTGTGGTGATCTCATTGTAGGATGCAGCCATGCTGTTGGAGAGGACCAGGCCATCTTCACTGAGGCGGAAGTTTACCAGGTTCCTGGTGTTGCCACTGAAGAGATCAGCCTTGAACAAACCATTAAGATGTACCTCAGACATACCAGCCTTGCCATCGATCTTCAGCTCAGCACTGTTCTCCTGGAAGGTTCCCTTACCAGACACGGACATTGTGGCACCAGTTGAGTCAATGCTACCCTGGACAGCATTATCCACATTCAGAGCAAAGATCTGCAGGTTGGTGGTGCAGCTTGTGGACAGGCCATTTCTGTTCAGCAGCAGGACACCCTTGTGGGCGCTGCGGTTTTCTTCATAGTTGAGGGAAGCATCAGCATTCATCTCCAAGCCGTTGTTGTCCAGGGAGGCCATGATGGCAGCCAAGGCACGGTTTGCCTGATCATCGATCTGGGAGTCGAACCTCATGCTAATTTTCTCCATGGTGGCAAAAAGGTCAAACTGGTTGCGCAGCATTCTCTCAACAGCCTTGGTCACAAAGTCAGCCTTCACTGTGAGCTCGGCAGTCTTGTGCTCGATGTTGAACTTGGTTGTGTGCTTAATTGTTTCATGGTTAACATTGGTGGTGGACTCAAAGGACTGCACTTCTGGGGTAGCAGACAGCTTCATTTTGTTCCGGATCTGAGCGATCGGGGTGCTCATTCTGAAGGTTGACTCAGCAGTGGCCTCTGTGTTGGGGTTGACAAAGTAGGTGGAGGAGAGACTGGTGCTACCAGAGACTGAACCCAGAGTGAATGATCCATCCAAGTTGAAGTCGCCGTTGAGTTCAGAGGCAATGGAGATCTGAACGGTAGACTTCAGGGATGTCTGCATACCCAGAGGGCTGAATGCCTCAATCTCATATTGGCCTGTTGCCTTAACAGAGTCTTGGAGGATGGTGGACTCCACAAGGTTCACACGTGTGTCGAGGTACTTGTGGTTCAGGGTGAAAGTCACAGTTGACTTCAGAGTCTCCAGGGGTGCATCAGAAATTCTGGCAGTTCCTGCATAAAAAATTTGAAATTATATATTTAGAACTGAGCTATCACATGTATGCTCTTGACTAATATACAGTAGGACTGGTATCTTTGTGGTTTGTGCAACATCAATTGTACAAATAAAGTTACCTTCAGTGGTGTAAGACAGGATGTCAATTGGGCTGTCAGCTGCAATCCTGTACTTGGCAACATAGGCGGGAGCCTCGGCTGAATCATTGCCTGCAGAGAAGGTGGCCTCCCAGTTGTAGAGGTTGCTGTTGATCTTGGCAGACACCTCAGCCATGCCGAACAAGGGCAGGGTCAGGTCATACTCAGATGGGATGGAGAAGGCGGGGATGTTGAACTGTTTGGAGGGAACCATCAGACCGACCTGGTCGACAGACAGCTCAGGGATGGACACAACAGGAGGGATTCTCAAGTCCTCAGAGGTCTTTCCACCCATTGGCAGTGGAATGGTCACAGTGATGGTGTCCTTGTTGAACTGGTACTTGAATGCACCCTCCCTAAAATAGGCAACAATATTTCAAGCTTTTATTTATTTTCCCTTTCACCTATAGATTTGCTCCAATTTAGTAATTATAATATACTGTGTATGAAAGTATTTGTTAATATGAGTGACATGCAAAAGTTATTTTCTCATTGAACTGACAGCACAAAAGTCATTCCGCATTTTCAGCGTTTACTTACGTCTGCATGTACAGCTTCTCTGGCATCGTGGGCATGGTGGGCATAGCCAGCTCTGGCATGTTCTGCCTCAGCTGTGCAAAGAATGGTGCATCAGTGGATACCTTGTCCATCCAGATCATGGAAGCCTATGATGACATACAGTATTTGTCAGATAACTTTATTGAAGTTAAATGCTGGACTTACAATAGAACAAATGTGCAAAAGTGTCTCTTGAAATGTTTCAACAACATGTTTCACTGAGATTATTTTTATTTTTGTTTTCTTTCTTACCTCAATAGCTTTGTTGTAGATGTGACGAAGTTTCATGTCAGTCTTAACAACCTGCTGGTCCAAGATGTCCTGGCTCAACTGCTGCAGCCAGTTCTGGACAGCCTCTGTGTCTGGCAGCATCTTGTGGATTTCAGTGTTCATGTCTGACTTGACCTGCACCTCCATATTGTCCTCTCCTGGAAGACAACATTGCACAATAAGGGAACAATATTGAGTCCAGAGTCCTGAACACTTGCAATGGACCAATATGTAGGGAAATTATTGCTGTCATTTTCATAATGGTTTCATAATGATTTTTCAATCATTATATTGACAAAAAAACAGATTCTACTTTTTCACCAAATCACAATCTCATTCAGATTTTTTTAATGCATGGTGTTGTTTTGTTTTTAAGTCAAAATAAAATACATTTACATTTACTGCTGTCTGTACTAACCATAGATGAAGGTGACCTTCTGCAGGGAGGAGGTCTCTGGGAGCTTGATGTCACTCTCAACTTCCAGAGTGAGGTCAGCATCCTTCCTCAGAGTTGCAGTGAGGGTTGCGTCTGTGTTCATGGAAGGCACAATAAGCTGAGCCTGCAGCAGACCTTCCCTCATGGCTTCCATCCTGGGAAATAGAGGAATACTCATAGCTCAGCAAAAGCACAAACACACCTAACCTCTCAAATGACCAGATACACCACACATGGGCTAAATCCTACTGTACTCCCTTAGCCATGAACCCCTTAAATTCTAAAAGGGTGTGAAGACATGAATCAGCCAATCATGAAGTTTATTTATTTCAGTTAAGTCTTTGAGGGGTTCAGGGCTTAGGGTTTAGGCGTGCATTGAGATTTAGACATTATTTTTTATTTTATCATTTTTCCCCACAGAGAAGAAAGAAAAGAGCTGTGGACTTACTTGGCACGTCCAATAAGGGACAGCTTAGGGATGTTGTGATTGCTGATATCAATAGTGATCTGCTTTCCTCTGGCCTTGCTGTCAGTCATGCCAACCTTGATGCCTGCCTCCACATCGTAGTCAGGGACCTGAATGCTGGTGGTGAGAACGTTCCTGTTCCTATTGTACTTAATGGCAGCAGTGGCCTCGATGGGCTGAGCTCCTGAAATTGAATGGTCAAAATAGTTTGTTATTGGCTTTTTCCTGCAGGCACTATTGTTTTTATCCTTTCTTTTTCAATGTATTGAGTATGGGGCAGGTTAGAGAAAGGTAACATGAGTCAACGTACCTTCTGCCTTCAAAGCCACCTTGATGGAATCAACCTTCTGACGACCTTCTTTGCCCTCTGCAAGGAGGTCATAAGTGACTGTGGCAGTGTACTCAGTGACCTCACCAGAAGGCTCAAGGTGAACAGCAAACCTGTAAGATTGAAACCTTTTAGCTCTTCATGTTTGTAGACCAGTAAATAAAATTCAGTTGTTTATAAGAGTATTTCATTGATATTGACTGTATGCTCTCACGTACATGGTGTCACCGTTGAGAGGGAAGTAAGGAGCCTCGTCAGAGCGGGCCGCAGAGTAGCTTGTCCTGGTGCAGTACTTGATTCCACTGAAGAGAGGGGAGCACTGTGGGACACTGATTTGGCCCTCAGGCCCAATAGGGGTGACCATGCCAGACTCCACAGACATGATTCTGTTGCTGTTTAAAAAAAAAAAGTGACAAAATGTTATAGATAGTTCTAATAAAATAACTACTCCAGTATTAGGATATTTTTTGGAGGAAAACGATTGCAAGTCCTGTATATCACTACTATGCTATTTAAGTTATAAAGTTATGGAATGCTATAAAAAAATGTTCCTAGTGCCATCTACAGAGGGCAGGATTATATAGAAAGGGAAGAAGAGGTCAAGCATACCTGATCAAGACCAACTCTGTTGGGCCCTCAGGGGCAGGAATGGACAGTTTGATCTGGTTGTTGGCCATGGAGATCTTGGCATTGAACTTGCTCTCATGGAACATTCTAGTGCGCATCTCAAGGCTGGCATCCATGAATTTGGGGACATGGACTCCCATTTTTGTCAAAAACTCCAGACCCATAGAGGGCATGAAGGACAGTTCCTTCTGTAATGTGGAAGCACAACAACAGACAACTTAGTCAAGTAAAATGTAAAAACCACTGACCATGTACCATTATTTGAATGTAAAAGCTTTATATGGAGAGGTAGCCTATGTACCTTTACATGTATATTATGTACTGTTTGTACATAGGAAGAGCTAAGATGCTAAGTCAATTTTTAAGTAATGTCTATCAAACTGCAATTTGAATTTTATTTCAAGTAAAAATGAATAAAACCAAAACTATCCACTTGGAGTTAGAGTGATAATTAAGTTGAATTCAAAATTATATAAATATATGTAAATTAATCACAAATGGACAAGAGGATTTTTCATCTGAACTCTTCTAACTCTTTCTAAGTTATATTGAATGCTAGTATATTGTATGTAAGTATGTGAGTGATGGAAATGAGTATGTATTGCGTGTATCCTGTATCGTAATAATGGAGGTTTATTTACCACAGGCTGTGCAATATTCAGTCCTCCTTTAGCTCTGGGAACGAAGGTGCCGGACAGGGCAACTTTGAGAGGCAAACCAGAAGCTGTTGGAAGGGAGAAGCCGTTGTCCATGAAGATGTAGTGGGCAGTGGCAGTGTTCTCGGTGCCAGAGGTCCATTCCTTCAGGTACTGAATTGGAACAGAGAATACCCAGTAAGTGAAGTTGTTATACTTTATATGCATATAGAATAGATACATATACAAATACAGTCCCATAGACATATTGACATTAACACCACACTGAAATGGTATTTAACGTAATGTATAAAAGTACGTACCTGCATGGGCATTTGATAGGTCATGATGGATGCATACATGAAGGCCAAATTGGCATATTCCTTAAGCTCGTTAGCCTTGATGTATCCAAGCTCAGATCCCAGAATTCTCAGGTAAGCCATGGACTCTGGGGTCTCCTGGGCTTTCAGATTCTTGGCGAGCTTGTTGAAGTTGCGCACAACCTCCCTCATAAGATTCTCAGGCACCTAGCAGGCAAACAGTAAACAATGATGAATGTAGATTTGTGGATGATTTTACATCACTTGTATGTAAAGAGGTAAAATGTATTCCTAAACTTTTTAAAAACACAGCTTACACTGAACATCACTGACAACGGAAAACCACAAAGCAACAAACATGGAATCATATCCATTATAAGACCGATATTAGAGAGCTGAGAAAGCTTGTAAATACGGGGTTAGCATAATTAACATACAGCGTGTCAAATGAAAAAAAAAAACGCATCCCTCACCTGTTTGTCAGTGGTCAGGGGCATTCCCCATTTCTCCAGAATCTCAACCATCTTCTCTGGCATCTTGTCTCCAGTCCAGTACATGGCCTTGGACACAGTGTCGGGGAAAAATCCGTTCTTTCCGAACAGGGCTTCAATGGCTGGCTCGAAGCCTTTGCCCTCCATACCGAACTGTAAGAAGAGTATTAGAACATCATCCCACAATTCAAAGAAAAAACCTTGAGGAAATGTTCCGAAAACATTATTCTGAGTATAAGTTTTGTCTGTGACTGTGTTTTGGTCATAACAGAAGAGAATAAGCACATACCTCCAAGAGGTCAACCTTCTCTCCAAAGAGACTCAGGGTAGTCTTAAGCATAGCCTCCCTGGGCAGCTGGCTGCTTGGGTCAAAGATGACATTGCCCTGCATGCTTGTCTCTACGGGACCCGTGGAAGCGTCCATCAGGTAGTTACGGGAGTATTCTCTGATGTCACCAGAGGCATCAATCTCAATGCCCTCGAGGGCCTCAGCCAGGTCCTTACCCCACCTATGGAAGCCAGAATGCACAAAAATGAGCTCACACTAATTACACAGAACTACTATGTGCGCTATGTGGGAATGGTGATTTTTATTGAATTCTTAGAGTAGCATTAGGGTAGAAATGCTGTATGAGAGGTTTAGTGTTCAGTTATTGTTGTCTAATACAGTTTGTTTACCATTTCTTTTTCTTTGGACTTACATCTTTGTCTCACGGTCGTTGGAGTTGATGATGTTGTTGACGTGGGTAGCCACGAAGGCCTTGACCTGAACGTTCTGGTCCTGGGTGAGGATCTTCTTCACCATCTCAATGTTGCTTGGCTCGGCGTTCTTCATCACCATGAGGTAAGCAGACAGCCTCTTCTGGACAGCACCCTTACCGTACTGGGCCACACGCTGGAGGTTGGAACGCACCTGTGAGAGACAAGAAAAATATGGACATAAGTATTCAGTAACATGTAAGGCAGCTGTCTGGCCTTGGCTTTTAATACATAATTTCCAGTGAAAGATACAAGATTAATGTTTCTATTTGTTTTTAATGTCCTTCAAGGACAAAAAATACATTAACTTCACAAAATCACTCTTTAATTGGTTGCAGGTGTTCAATTCTATGTCGATGACGTAAAATGGCTTTGTGAGTGATATTTGGCCTCCTCCTTGAGTGAAGAATAGAACTAGAACTTAGAACTTAGACTAAGCTTTGCCCCATACTTACCTCATCACTCATGGACATGCGCTTAAAGGCCTGAATGGCTGCCATCTGGACAGACAGGGTGGTGGTGGGCTGTCTCATGCATTTGAGCAGAGTGCCTTGAATAGCGGAATCTGCCTTCTCCATGACGTCTCCCATGTTTCCGATGACCTATAGCAAATTAAATAAAATGATTACCTTTAATGTGAGGGGCTCAGACACTTTTTGTAAATAATTGTGACAAAAAAAAGAGTTACATTAGACGTTAAAACAGACTGCAACATCTGTAACTGCAACAACTTGCAACTGCAAGGTTATGAAAGGGGGATTATGTGCAGTGATAGATACCCGCAGGGTGAGGAAGGTCAGTTCTTTGTCACCAGCACAGTCACCTCCAAGGATGGAGGCCAGGTACTCATAGACTGCAGCAATCTCAGGGGTGATCTCCTGCTCGGCCTTGTAGACCCTTTTGTGATGAGAGGAAAGAACATGTCGGATTAGAACCCAAGCTTTCACAAAGCCTTCTAATGCCATCAGGATCCTAAAGGCGCTGCACATTGTGATAAGTAAAATTGAGCTTTTACTTACTTGTTGACTACATGGCTCAGGGCATACATGATGGGCTTGCTGGGCTTGTACTTGGCTGTCTCCAGCACATCCAGGATCATGCGACGGGATGGATTGGACAGCATTGCCAGGACGTAGGTGGTGGCGTCGATTTCAAGGGCGTCGATGTTGAAGTGTCTCATGGTCTGCAGCATTGCACTGGTGCACTCAGGGGTGCCGCACTGGCCAACGGCCTGGAGGGTCAGCAGCACGTGGGACTCCACCATCTCCTTGAGGGCAGGCTGGATGGCCTCATAGGTCAGGGCACGGAGCTCGGATACCAGCGTCTGGAAGAGGTAGGCCCTCTTTGCACCCTCAGATTCAGGGAGATTGATGAGCTGGTTGAAGAGGGACAGCATGGTCTTGGAGTTCTGGATGGAACTCTTGTCATCAGCGGCCTCCATGGCAAGGTTCTTCAGGTGGGAAAACTCTGTAATAGCAGAAGAGAGGTTGAGGTGTTTATGTGGTGTTGACTGAATAGAATCGTGAACATGGATTAAGACAGTCATCATTGCATTCTATTCTTGGATTATACAACTGTGGGACATATCATTCATATTATGCAGATGAACTCCTCACCATATTCAAAGACTCTGTCGTTGATCTTGCTTGTTTCTATCAAGGTCAGTGTCTGTTTCACAACTGAAGTGACTCCATACTCGCCCCTTAATCAGATGAAGAAAAAAAATCAGTATCAATAACCTAAGCAGGGCAGTGTGAAATATCCAGCCAACAATTAATTTTAAAATGAATGAATAAATATGAAAGGGTATAAAAATGTAGTATATGTATCCTTACAACTTACATTATATTATACAATATATCATGCAGAGACAGAAAGGTTAAACAAATTTGCAATATTAATTTCATACATGCATTTATGTCTTCGGATAGGGGAACTAAGAGAGTTGATATAAACAGGTATGGTGTCACTTTGGGCGAACTCGGCTAAATACTTTAAACGTCAACTTTAAATTTTGATGAAGTGACTCACTTGCTGGAGAAAGGCAGGAGGATGTGCTTCTCTGTGCAGCTGCCAGAGGTCATGTGCTTCTTCTGGTTGTCAAACTTGTAGTTGCAGGTCTGGGTGCTTTCGATCAGCTTGGACAGAGGGTAGTGCTGTAAAGACAACAAACAGGAACAAACCTTATCACTGATTGGTGAAAGTCATGTTCACTTCCACTGTTTTCCCCCTCTGCGCGTGTAACATAAGATAGAGTGTCCATTGCATGTGCTAAAGGTGGGATGTTTCTAGGCAGCACTGAAACATTAGCGTTTAATGACTCCATCTACATGATTTTACAAAGTTCTAAAGCATTCAGAGTTCTCTTTAATGTTGCCCTCCTCCAAATGTTAATCTCTTGAAAGGAATTATATTTTGTTTGTAGAGAGGTAAGAGGTAATAGTCTGCTCAAGATGTACAAGACAGAACATCTTTAGGAAGGTCAGGTCAGAAGGTCTCCTCACCATGCCAGAAATGATGGCCAGGGGGCTGGTGGGATCTTTGTGGGCCACAAAGCCATCGCAGGCAGACAGATCCCTGGTGACGGTCACATCAATGGCAATGTCTTCCCTGTCATTGACTTTGAAGTCGGTCTGGCAGACTCCATGGACGGTGGCCTGAGAGGTTCAAAAGAGGAGAGAGAGAGAAAGGTAGAAATTCATGAGAATGGAAATGATTTGGTCCAAACCCCTCATGACTTTAGCACAGAAAGACATTTTATTCTGTTCTGTTGGAATGCACCAGGTAAGCTTGACCTCAAGTTACAGGAAGTGAAATGATTAGAAAAACAAATGAAAGGTCAACTGTAAGTTTGACCTGACCATACAGATGATGGCCTTCACCCTTCTCCCAACCCTATCAAGCACGAATTTATTGCCTCTGATAACAGTAATCTTATCACTTTGGTTATAAATGCCATGTTGAGAAGATTTTGACTCCAGGATTGAAGTGCCATGATTTAATATGGAGAATGATAACTTGTCCCTACAGTACATAACTTCACAGACTTGTTGTCCGGAAACCCCCAGAGAAACAATGGTCAAGTCCCAGAACCTCTTTGTCTCAAACTGCAAGTATTGTACTTTGATTTAACTAAATTATGTTTAATGATAGCCACTGGCAGCAAAGGCTGTATAGTCTCAAAACCAACTGAATCCATTGTGTAACTGGCTCTTCCATTTTATAACTGGCTGACTGATCCAATAGATACAGTAACTAGGTGATAGCTGTCTGGTACAGTATCGAGCTGTGTACTGAATAGCTCAGGTTTTAAACCTACTAGTCTAGACAATAGTTTCATTTCATTTTTTGGCGATGCCCCGTGCAAGAACCAGCAACTGCGTGTTAAGCAGACTTTGACACAGAGATTGCAGTGCCGTGATTAAATATGGAGGGTGATAACTCGAGACGCCCTTAAGTGACTCTTTGCCAGAAGTGAATGAGGAAAGGTCAGATTGGCCCTCACCATTTTGTTATTCTTTTCCTCCTCCAGAGAGGGCACCATCAGGGCGGAGACGATACCCCTCTTGATGTTCAGGATGTTGGTGGGCTCATCTTCCTCAGGGAACAGCTGCACTTCACTCTCACCCTCAATGGCCACCTTCAGGGAGTTCCTGATCAGAAGCAAAGCGGGAAACAAGAGTGTTAGTCACTTGTCATTAGTCACTTGAGAAGCACTCCGGTTTATGTGTAAAAAAGATCACACAATGGTTGAATCCCATTATCCTTCCTAACCTCTCAGGCCTGAATCCTTCAAAGACTTAACTGGAATGAATCGTCCAATCATGAAGTCAGATAATGCCACAGAAATCTTTTAGTGGTTAATGAGAACACTGAGTTTTAGCCAAAGTTGACTGTATAGGAAAATGGTTTCTAGCCTTTCCTGCGGTTTTGTGGTAATTTTTGTCTTCGTCTTTGTGAGCATCTTATGACGCTTGTTATTTGTCGTTAATCTGTTGATTTGATTTCTGATTTGCCAAGCTGTGTGCCAGTGGACCTACTTCTCCATGGCGGCTCTGAAGGCCGGATTCTCAGTGGAGCCTTCCAGGGTGCACTCTGTGGTGCGCAGGACGAAGCGGCATGTCTGAGGGACATCGATCTCCACCTGAGAGGAAAACAGGTAATTTTATGGGAGGAATTCAACAAAACAAAGGCAGATATAACTGGTAGCCTATGTACTGTTAGGGAAGAGCTTCAGAGCAATTTAAAGCATTGTATACAATCAAATTGTATTAAGCGCTGCAAATGGATAGGGCCTCAAGTTAGCTTCAAAGAGCCTGAGATAAGCCTGTTCTTCAAATTGTGAATAAATAAAAGTGTAAATGTATGTAAGTGAAGTGAAATGTGAACAGCTAGGTGTTCAGTGCTGGGCTCCTATGCCTTCTATCACTGTCTATCATTGTCACGGGTGAATGTCCTTGAATTCAATTCCTTTATTTCCTTGATTATTCCTTGAAACAGTGTCTAGGAAGTGGAGTGTGCTTCTTCTTGGCTTCAGACCCACCTTGCAGCTGATTCTGGGTCCGTTCTTGATGTCGCTGGCTCCATTCACTGCGTTAGAGGCTTCTGCTTCATACTGGTACACATAGTTCCTGAAGTTCTTGTAGCGTTTTGCCACTATAGGAAAGAGAAAGGAGAGAAAAAAAGGTCACAAATGCAAACTCAGAACATCTGCTGAAACAAAAACAACAACAAAAAAACAGTAGGTATAATCAGTGTCAGCTGTGGGACATGATGAAACTGATGCAATCTACAAAAATTGATAATGGTGATAGCATGGATGAACTGTGGCACATGATAAAAGAGTTAGTGTTGAGCAAGGGAACAAACTGCTCCTAAACAAAGACTGATCTCATCACCATCATCAACATCAGGGTTCAAAGTCTCCTGCTTAGTTGGAAGTAAAATGGGTTCAATAGGTGAAGTTGCGCAACACTTTAGGAAGATGTTGAGCTCATTTCACCAATCTAATATGCCATCAGCATCCCTTCTGAGGGGATTTTCAGTGTCATGTTTGTATCATTTCCATGCAGCATAATTCCACCTTAGTATATTGTCTTCTCCATATGGTAATTAATTATATTTAAAGCACTTTTTGAAGGCACCTAAAGTGCTATACAGTGGAAGGGGATCTCACTAACCACCACCAATGTGTAGCACCCACCATAGGTGAAATCAGCTTTTACCACATCTCCCCAGCTTACAGTACAGACTGTACTGTCTCTCAACAACTGTCTCAATATTTTGCTTAACATAAACACTGGAACTTACACAGACATGTTGGAGTAGATTCTTCACTTCCAACTTCTTGTTCTGGTAAAGCATGAAAAAGTAAACATCAGTTCTCTTCAAGCCAAGCCATATCCATTGACAAACACAATGAAACATTAAATTAAATTTAATGAATTAAATCCAAGACAGTCGTTTTGCCAGTTTCCATTTGCATTTCACTCACTCTATAACAATAACACTGTTAGCGACTCAGAGTTAGGAGAGAAAAGGTAAAAACATGAGCCTATAATACAGTGTACATGGATAAGCTCAGGCAATGCAACTTCTAACTTCTAACAGCCGTTAGAAATGCGCCATTCTAACCAAATATAATGAAATATATCACATTGTCTATCTATCAATTACTAGCTTTACTAAGAAGAAGTCCTCCTCGGGTGGTGTGGTGTGGTACTCACGAGCTAGAGCATAGGAGCTCAGCAGCAGCAAAAGGCAGAGCTTGGTATTCCCCATCTTGCTTTGGGAAAGAAGCTCTGGAAGCTTACAAAGCGAGTCCCCAATCAAACGAAGACTGACTCCTTCCCAGTGGCTCAAGGCTTTTATACTAGCCTACCTCACCTGGAAGGGAGGGAGGAGAGGTGGGAATAAGGTAAGGTAAGGAGTAGAAGCCACGAGGGGGGGGGGGGGGGGTGGGGTTTGGGGGGGTGGTTGGGGGGG
>JASCQY010000048.1:10967362-10977492 GCA_030264315.1 Sardinella tawilis | reverse complement strand
GGTTAGGGTCAGGGAAGTGCCTTTCAGGCAACGCTGCCTGGAAGGTTCCGTTGAGGGCAAAAAACACCATTGAGCATGCTGTACTACAGCCTGTGCTAAAGTCCCATTCACATTCACAAAATGTGCAAGAAGGAGGTTATTTGTCTCTCTCTCTCTCTCTCTCTCTCTCTCTCTCTCTCTCTCTTTCTCTCTCTCTCTCTCAACCAACCAGACCTGGTATTTTTTATCAGATCATTCAAGAACTAGGTACCATCTAGAGACACTGTAGAGCCTCTGTATTATTACCTCAGTGATTGTATTCAAACAAATGCACACCATTTGTGGCTTAAATGAAAAAAAAAGACCAACAAAAACACATGACTTGACTTGAAATCTCTGTGTGTGACTGAGTTTTAACAATGCCACACATTTGTATCTTTGATCACATATATACAATAAAAATGTTAAAAATGTACAACATCTATGCCGTTCAATACTTCCATTCTGACTGGCACTTACTGCTGTTATTAATGTTGCTGTGCAGCATTCATTACACCATTGCTGAATTTTTCAAATCTAATGACATAATCTTAAAGTCAGTTACAATAGCTGAAGCCAAATAGTCAAAGTCCTTGGCATTGCATCGATATTTATTTTTATATCGACAGCATTGTGTAAATTCTCTTGGCGAAGAGGAGAGCATTGCAATAATGGTAGTAGCTCTGGACAACTTTCAGAACCCTCTCACCAAGAGGAAAAGACCTGTTTTTTTGGAAAGGGCACAATAATTTTCTTGTTAAGGAATGATCTTATGAGTTTTGAGATGTAAGTCTAAATCAGATAATCCACTTGCAATTTACAAATTCAGCCCTCATTAACCTACATAGAGAAATACGGATTTGAAGCAACTGCTCACACAACGGATTTCACTGGCCTACAGTGACCTTGTAGCAAACTCAGCTGAACTGTCGCGTGATGAAAACCAGAAATGAGAATAACAGCTTTTTTCTTAGTCATTGTATTTTTGGGCGACGTTTTGCCTTTAATCAGATAAAGAAAGTGAAGAGTGACAGGAAGGGAGTGTGTGAGAGAGATGGGGTGAAATGGCTCTGTGTTGGGTCACTGTTGGTACAACAAGAGTGTTGTCAAGTAGGCCTTCAGTAGCCCGGTAATAAAACCAGCCTCTCACTCTTACACATTCATTCAGAAGGTCTGGACATTGGGTAGTGAGAAACCATTTCTTGCTGAAGGTTTTGAAGTTTAAAGAGATTAGATCAGCCCTTGACTGTCTTTCTTGACTGATAGCACTCTATCTCAGCATTCACAACGTCTCCTTCTGTTCACTGATTGGATCTGGTAAAAAAAATGTTACCAGTGACGGTATACTCAAGGGGATCGAATCCAGGCTAGCACTGTCGGGTGATGGCAATCGAATAGGAGTGCACAGGAAGGCATGTTCAAGCTAGGCCTTCATTAGAATTGTCAAAAATATTAAGAGATCTTTGCAACTACTTGTGCAGCCATTTTTCATGAAGAAATGTGGTCTGCGGGACATTCTGTAGGACACTTCTGATGTGTTCTGCTCTGTCCCATCTCCTCCTCCTCCTCTTCCCCTGTTGGTTTCAATGAGCAGTCTCCATTGCATGGGGTCCCTGGCAGCACGTTGTGCTTCTCCCCACGATGTTCATCTTTTGAAGTTCCTGTACCACTGTTCCATCTACTTGCCAAAACATGGCTGATGTTGCAGTTAGTTACAGGTTAATAATGCCAAACCCTACAGTAAAGAGCTGTTAGAAACGTTGTGATCATGTTATTTGCCAAGGAATTAGGATGATCTCATAACTACCTCACACAAAGTACTTAATACACAATAGAGGAAAAGAACTTAGCTGAACAGAGCAAAAGAAAAATCAGAGCTTTTCAGGTGCCAGTGAAGATACTAACAGTAGAGTATTGTAACAGGAACTTTTTATTCTGTAGGTGCATATTTCAGACGTGACAGAGAGTGGAATGGAATGAGGGTTGACGTCTACAGCCTCAGACAGTCGATAATCTCTGCTTACCCTGACAGGTGAACAGAACGAGTTTGTGTGTTTTTTAGCACCTGTAGTGTAAAAGACAGAGGAGAGAACACACAACGTGACAATCCTCTGTCTGACACACCATGAACCAAAGAATGGCCTCAGATCTCTACCTTCAGTTCTGCTGGTTAGCGACAAAGATACCAGAATCTGTGAGATCTTCTACTATCTCATTGAGCGGCCACATTCCAGAGGTACACGTGACAGTGAATATTGATGGCTCTTGCTTGGCAATATCCAAGTGACCCAGCTCACTATCAGAATGTGAGATGTAACATCTGATCTATACGTGTTAGCTCCATGCAAGACTACCAGACTCACAACTCCTGCCACAGGTAAGAAACCTTGACAGCACATTGATTGCCAATCCCTTTAATTGTTTGGTGCACAAACAGTGTGGTGTGCGGAGTTGTTTGCAGTGTTGGGAACTGCCCTGATATGGTGTTATGCAACTCCAATGACTAAGAGGCATTTTTGCCTTTTTTGATTATACTTACTGTAGGCATGTACACAACATTAAACATACAGCGCGACATTACTCATCTCAAGCTTCTCCGATCTCACTTTGTTTTACGATGTGAAATGTGAAAATGTTAAAGCTTACCTGAAGGCTATCTGCTCAATATTTGTGACATTCCTCAGCCGGTCCATTGTGCTTTACGTGACTGTTTTGTCTTTAGCACATGATAAATTTTTATGTCAATACAATATTTACCATCCACTTCTGAGATTACAGGACATAACACAGATATATTGTTTACACTCTAAGTGTTGTTAGTTTGCCTTAAAAAAGCCTGCCTTTGCCTCTGTTTTATTTTGTTTTGTTTTTAAGTTTTTCACAATAAACACCACATAATTGTCAGTAATCATGACTGTCTTTCTCTGCTTATTCTAACTGCGCTGTTGGCTCAGTTATGGCTCCTGTTGAAGGTCAAGTCATAGCATGGACAGCAGCCTTTACCTCATCCCCTGTCTTCAGCATGTCCTTACTGATGTTATTCCTAAGCACCATCATTATTTCGCTCTCTGTATGTGCCTCATGTTATAGGTAAGTCCAGTCAAAGGCCTTTTTTTGGAATTATTATTATTGTTTACATGACATACCATATCACTGAAATAGTTTTGGCCAACATTGACACCTGACATCATGACCTAAGGATTCTTACCCTGTTAAATAAGAATCAGAAATCAGAGGTAAATTAACGTATAACCTTCTGGCTATGTCAATCTAAGGTAGTCAGTGTACCGACATCACATATCAGCATTACTCAAAAACAGTTCTAAATAGTTTTTGTTTATGGTCAAACAAAATTATTAAAAAATATGGTATGTTTCAGTTTGTTAAAATGACGGCCCCGGTTACTAGATAGAATAGAGAATGAGACAAACTGGTGAAATTTGATTCTCACTCAGTTGCATGTTGTTGTTGTTTTTTTTTTTTACATGGTAAAAGTATACAAGCGTATAGTCATTTAAAATATTTGAGGCCGTAATGTTGGACTGGCAGCTGAGTTTGTACACTAAACAAGATAATAATCATAAATCAAGCTGGTAACTTGAGATTTATGTGTGTATATATGGATGCACTATAGCAACACTACAGACTTGCTGCAGAATTCCATTGTCATGGAAGGCTGCAAGACTGGTTTGGTTTCCTGAGAGTCCAGTGAGATGTGAAAATATTCTGCAGGTAGTCACGTTAAGTGATTAGGCGTGTCATGATACTCGAGGCATTCTCTACAAAAAAAAAGAAAGAAAGAAAGAAAGAAAGAAACACACACAAAAAAAAACAAATAAACTCTGACAGATAGGCCTAAAGAAGTGTGGTGTAGGCCTAGATATTGTTTTTTTTTTTTTTGCTATATTGTATATTTTTCATGAAAGCCTATGTGCATTGCATTTACTTACAGATTTACAAATTTCCTCTTTCCATTCTTTCTAGTTATCCAAGGACAGCAGGAGTTCAGCAATGTTCAACACAAAAGGTGCATTTTAACCCAATGCCAAACACATGTTAAGGCAATGTTGCAATGTGGCCACCAGGGGGCGAAATTACTACACTCTATCCTCGTTCAGTAGCCCATAACAATCATCTCCCCTTGCACAGGGCACTCCAAAACAAATGTAGGCTTAGTCAAAGCATTTCTGAATGAATTCTGATTATCTATGACCTCTTAACATTTTACTCCCATTCATTTAGAGAACAATAAAAAATCAATGCATTAAATGAAAACAATATTTACACTAGTCTGACAATCTTTGTTACTGGATCATAAAATCATCCATCTCATTGGTTTGTTGTCCATTTCAGTAATACTTTAGATTACAGCCCGTGAATTACGGTGTAAGAAACTGGTAAGAACGATGTAACAAAACTGAAATGTATGTGTAATGTTAGCATAACTACAAGGTAGGGCAAGATGTTTTTGTCTAGGCTTGCTTCGAAAGTTGTCAAAATAAAATAAAATGAAAACATTTGTTTCGGTGTTGATTCTCTAGGCTACTTGCAGGGCTGAATGTGCAACTTCATTTTACAGCCCGCACACCCAATATTAAGGTGTAAGCCCACTTTATGTGTAGTTATAGGGACTATTATAGGGCAGGGTTAATGTGCGACTTCATTTTACAGCCCACTCATCCAATTTTAGGGCGTAGTTACATGTAGCCTAGTTGTTGGGAATTCGATTAGGCTAATACTATATACCATCCTTCATTATGGCAATTTGTGCCTTGTACTTACTTTGTAATTCTGACAATATTACACATACATTTCTATTTTGTTAGGCCTACGCTGTTCTTACCTACTCCTTACACACCGTAATTCACAGGCTGTAATCTAAAGCGTTTCCATTATTTCTCTTTAATTTGCCATGAAGGTTACCTTTTGAACTCTTCATCATGAGACAGACATCACCACCATATTGTAGAATATGTCATAAGGGATGCGATTTCAAGTCATGTCTGTCAGAGACTGGTTAACATTGCCGTGTCTTAATTATCATTGTTTTTCAGCTCCCAGTAGGCCTTTGCTGCTATTTCCCTGTTTCAAAGTATTTCCATTTTTTTTTTCTTTTTACTTATGTTAAAGTGCTAATAAGCTATGCATTGTAATGACATTACTGACAAGGTCAAATCATGGCAAGGTCAAAGAAGGATGAGTAGGCTAATGTTGTTTGGTTTCATTCTATTACTGTTCTTTATAATCAGGATGTTATAATGCACAAAGGAGAAAAATAGATATGCCAGATATGCCATAGTCAGATGACAGATAGATATGACAGAGATGTCATACAAGTCTGAAAAACTGAATTGAAATATGAAATACTCAATCAATAATTTCTATTTTAGGTATCAACACAATGGCCAGAGAGACCATTTGAGAATAATTCAACAAATCTTTCAAATCGAGATGAAAATAGTGGGTATATTATGTCATGTTAAATGTTGTTGATGCTGCCGTTTACTTTCACTAAAACTAGACATTTAATAAGGTTAATTTGCCTTAAGTAATGTATTGTGTAATTTTAAATATGATGAGGTATGTTTGGAAGAAATGCTTGTGGTTGTCATCTTGTGAATTGTTTTAAATGTGATGTGATGTGTTTGGAAGAAACGTTTGAGGTTATCATGAATTGTTTTAATCACTTTATTCTATGAAGGCTTCAGCATTGAGCAGTACAGGTGTAGGCCTACTTGGGAACCACAAACAAGACCCATCCCACCTGTGAGAAGCCAAACTTTGGTTGAAAATCAGCAGACTAAGATCCAGACACATAATCGAGGTCAGTTCACAGTCCTTGACAAATATTATGTTCCTTCATAAAAAAATAAAAAAATAAAAAAAAAAATGGTGGTGATTATTCTTTGCCTTTCCTTACCATGACTGACTTACTCATTGTTTACTTACTCTGTCCTCAGGATTATCCCATGGCTACTTCAGCCAAGGATTGACTATCCCTGACTATGACAGATTCTCCCAGATCTTTCAGGGGACTTTTCAATCTGTAAACTCTCTGCAAACAATGGACAGAACAGCTTCTGTTTCCCCTACAACGCTTCAAAATCAAGCGGGAAGACACTACATGCATGGTTTTGCGGGTGCTGATAACATGGTGTCTAATAGCACACAACATGACACAGATGCCATTCACTGCTACTCTGCACACCACATATACTCAGAGCCAGAAGTGGAGGATGGTGAGGATCATCTTTACGCCTGTATCAGGCAGGCGAATGCCTTGGACTCTCCACTCCCACATTCCAGTCTGGAGACTCACGATGAGGCCTTTGAAACAAGCCCAGAAGATGAAGACGAGTTGGAGCATCCGTATGAGTGTATCAGAGAGACAAATGTCACTGATTCCGTGCGCCCTCGTTCTTGCGCGCAGGCTGAGGAATCGGAGCCGGCGGAGCATCCATACCAGACAGTCCGCGAGCCTTTCCAGGCAGTCGGCACAGCTGAGCCTGCCGTCGGCCAATCAGGAACGTCGCTTCAGGTCCCACCCACTCTGTCTGACACCAGAGAACCAGGTTTGACTTGCACGGAGAGGACTGTTGTGTATGCAGCCATTAACTGGAAAAACAAGAGTCGATACAGAGTAGAGACCACTCTCCCCTCTGCCTCAGACTCCGGTGTCCCGGTGGAGAATGAGGAGGAGGTCACAGAACCTGCCCCTCCGATCCCACAGAAACATTTTATTGAGTAGAGCTTCTTAATCTGTTTTGAGGGTTTTCTGAGACGCCTGTTTTAACACGGTTTCTTTAGGACTATGTTACAGTGGATTGCAGAACATCATCTCTAAATAGCCTAGTCTACAACTATTTTTTTAATCAACCGTCTGTATTTCTTTCCAATAAAGTGGTTTCCGTTGCACAACATAATACATCCATATTCCATGACTTGTGCTTGCAGTGACAAAATGACAGTGCGCATCACTGCATTTGTCATAAATATAAACTGTCCCCTTTGTGTCTGCATTGACAGTAAAGATTATGATGAGGAACAGATAGGCTATATGAAACATTTTGATCCTTCATCCTCTTGCGCATGTTATCCCATGCTGTCATAACAAAAAAGGACACAATTTCACTCATCAAATTAAGTCTCTCAAATCGGCACCTTTGTTGTCCAGACAATCTGGGCTGTTGCCGGCCAGAATAGGTCACATGATTCAAGTAGCTGGAAAATGTTGAAACGGCATCCACGGTCCTTTCCGCGACGCACGACGTGATTGCTGGGACGAGGCTGTCTTGTATTGGAGTGGCTCCACAGTCGGCATAGAGGGGATTATAATCCCTTGACATTACATGACTAACATTTCTTTTTATAAGTCTGTTGGCAAACAAACACGGCGCTGCGAAATTAAGTCCGCCCCTCTATATTTGGAGCTGTGGGCACTATCTGGGTGAAAGGTGACTGCCTGGCGCGGCAGCAGCTGAGGAAATTCCTGAGTTGGGAAGAGGACTTTGTGAAGTGAAATGATATTGTATAGCCTACACATCATTACAAATATCCCCCACATTCTTATTTGTTGCATGTTGAATTAAACACAGACTTGGCGTAACCAATTTCTATCTGCGCATTTTTCAATTCAGCGTTAACGCAGACAGTAAATGTCACATTTGTTTTGTTTGCAGCTTTGTTTACAGTGTCGGTGAAATGTCAAACAGTAGGTCTTGGCAAAATGTTTCTTTTCTAGAGTAAGTGTAGTTGCTATCCATCCTCGAAACATCCTTTGTGCTAGTAAGTAACGCATTAAGTCATAGCCTGTGCGATCCCGAGTATCACTGAACCCAGCTGTCATTCGACATAGACTGTGCATACGAATGCACGTAGCTTACGCAGAGACCAACCCCCCTTTTCACTAGCGGCACGGAACCTCGGCCACAGACACCGACAGCGGCTTCTCCTGCTCCTCCGGTGGCGGTATCAGCAAAAGGTATTTTAACACAAAATCGTTTGTTGTGCTGCTCTCATTGTGTATTTTCAGATTTGGTTATTGCAAATACGTGTAGTTATTGTTGTGCTTTGGTCGATGATCTTTTTTAATGTCAGGCTGACGTGCGCTGGGGCAGAAAATAGCTTAATCCTGTTGGGATGCCGGCTTCAGTGGATTTCTTTTAAAACTGTCTGTTCGCACATATTCTGACTTGGTTGTGCATGTGCTTGTTAAAGTGGGCTGAACTGGATAACATTTAGTTGGAATTCATGTAAATGTTTAACATTTGGGGCTTCAATGCAAATTCAGTAGCTTGAAGGAGTATGTGCGCTATGTACATCAACATAGATTCAGCAGAAACTCGTGTCCGAACACGTTGTCTGGGGAAGGCGTGTCCCTTTGAAACTCGATTTCAACCAATCGGAGCTATGGCCCGCCCACGGTGGGTAGGTTGTTTACTACTTAGTGTAAACGCCTATTGAAATCGACTCAGCGAAATGAAGGATTTACTGTGTCGGCCGAGCAGTGATAAACAGTGGCAACTGACGTTGCAGGGAGAACTACGTTATCGATAACCAAATTTTGATAATCTATTTCGCACATTCACCTCGCCTTCCATAGCCATGTCTAGATACTCGTATCATCCGGTTCTGCAGGTGTAATCATTCGCTCTGAAGGGAATTATAATATGAAACTGCAACGTTGCATGACGGCTTTCAGAGCTCTGAACTGTCATCATAAAACGCACAGATCACAACTATGCTAATGTCTGCGACGATCGATCCACATTAGGCGATATTTTTGACTCTTGGGAAACAAAAACAAGTGCAAATGTTAAAATGTCATGTAAATGCGCGGCTGCTGTACTCAAAGGAGGTGTGTCACATAATCCCACCCCCATCCCACTAAAAAAAAAAAACTGTCTTAAGGCATGACGTAAGGGTTGTTATTTTTGCTGTAATTAAAACTAGTCTGATAGAGGACCTGTCAGTAAAATGTATCTGAGCTAGGCCCTACTGAAATAGCCTACATATAGATAGATAGATAAATAGATACATACATACATAGATGCTATAATATCCTATCTTTACCTGATGTTGATTTAGCATATCACTTCACAGACCCATTCAAAGGATACCTGACTCTCTCTCTCTCTCTCTCTCTCTCTCTCTCTCTCTCTCTCTCTCTCTCTCTCTCTCTCTCACACACACACACACACACATATACACTCACATTGACAGTGTTCATGTGTTTCAGAAAGGTTTTTTTTACTTCAAATGCTCTGCTTTGCCTTTCCTCTAGAGCTGAGAGGACAGGAGAAGGGTGAACGGAGTCACACACCACACCACACCACACCCTGGTGAACAGCAAACTGGGACCAGAGCTGACAGGCAGAGCAGAGCATGGCAGCTGTTGAGCACAGAGGCAAGCCAGGCCCGGCGGATACCCGGCCAGCCAGGGGGCCTGAGGATGAAGAAGGGCTGGTGAGTGATTGCCTGCACAGGCCTTGTTTACTCAACCGGTTCTGTTGTCAGGAATGGAACAAGCATTTGATAATGCTCTCACCAAGGATCCAGACAAACCACTGAACATAAGGAGAGCATGCAGCAAATGAAGTGGATTTCGAGCCATAGTTATTTAATGTAAACAAGATCTTCTCAAATATAACACTTACATTCATGTAAATGTTAGTTATATTAACATTTATTGGTGGCAATACTGTAGTTGGACTTCTCAAGCTGTAGCAAATTCATTTCAATTTACTGAATGAAAACAGCCGGCTCTTGGATTACAATATGTAGCCTATGCTTTGCTAAAAGTCTGCTCAGTGACTAAATATGTTTTTGGTTTAGTGATATGCCAGATAATCATTATGGAGATAATCACCCACATCATGATTATGTCTAGCTCCAGACTAAATACATTCTTATCAGAGGACCCCAATGTAGCCAGACTTAATCCTTGTGTGTGGACAGGGGTCGGTGCCCTTAGGAAATGGTGGACACAGACAAAGAATAAAAGTCTCTATACTTTCATAATACCCCACAGTGCATATAGTCCATTTCAGGTTCTAATTCCATAGCTGGACAAAACAATGCTTGAACATTCTATCTTGGTCCCCAACTACTTC
>JASCQY010000048.1:10943322-10961792 GCA_030264315.1 Sardinella tawilis | reverse complement strand
CTTCTTCTTCTTCTTCTTCTTCTTCTTCTTCTTCTTCTTCTTCTTCTTCTTCTTCTTCTTCTTCTTCTTCTTCTTGTAGTTGCAGTGATATTAGCATGGTTATTGTGGTTGGCAGTATTTTTATTATTACTTTTGCTACGGTATGTGTAAAAAACTAGGAGTGCCTTGTACTCTACCGCGACAATACACATGGTTATCTGTGCTCACCTGCCTGTTTTCGGTCTCCTTTTTCAGAGGGGGATCAGAGCATTCCCAGCGTGAGGAGGACTTTTACTATACAGAGATCTCCTCGGAAGACGAGCCTGCCCCTCCATCTCCGGTCCCCACCACGTCCAGCGGCCCCTGGGCCTCCTGTAGCTCTCCGTCAGGCACCAGCACACCAGGGCCCCAGGCTTCAGCCTCGGCCTACTCTAGTCCTCTCAGTCAGTCGGCGCCCAGCAGTGTATGGCAGATTCATACAGAGCATCTGTACCAGGTGGGATGTCATCTCCTCTCCTCTCTAGACGAACACGTCCATTGCTGTGTGGCTAGTCTTACAAATTTTCATTGAATTTTCAATAAATACATTTTGTTGCATAAACGTTTATTTTTAAAACTGTAAATTTAATGAATTTTAATTTCATTTTTGAGTCAAAATAATTTTTAATGTATGCAACGATTATAGTGAGCAACATTCCTTGGTTAAGATCTATCCATAACATCTAGTTAGTGTGCACACAGTTTGTAAATGACTGTATAGTCTGTCTGGGACTAGGAAAAGACTAAACAGCGAAATTTTCTGGTGAACTCTTGTTGAGGTCTTTGAGATGTTTTCTCTTGAAGTGGTGGAGAAGTACATGAAGGCTGTTTTCCATAATTCATGATGTACTCATTGAAGTCAGACCTGAACTGCTCTGAACTGGCCCGACTTTCTAAAAGTGCACATCAGTTAACAAGTTAACTTGGAATGCGATAAAAATCATAGCAGAAGTTTTACCAAAGGTGGACATTTCAAACCTGTAACCTTTAATGGTCTTTAAGATATTGGCATTTTTTTAATTGTCATGATGCTACACATGGCACAGAAATTGTCCTCAGCCTGGGTATAACATTACTATAGTTTTTTTCTATATTGAGAAGATATACTCTCATTTTAGTAACAGAGTTTCTGGAAATTATTTAGTAAATGTTCACAAAATATTGTCAAAAGAGCACACATTCTACTGCCCTATGCCACAGATGGACTATCATAGTCAGAGATTGATTTAAAGTGAATTGCATTACACTGTTACCTTTCTTCTAGACTGGAGAAATATCTGAATTATCTGAATATAGATATCTGTTATTTACTTAGCTGAATTGACCTGAATCCTTGCTTCCCCCCTCCAGGCTTGCGCGCCCATTCAGGTGACAGTGTCGTCGGGATCGTCCTCCCCGGGTTGCTGGACACCCCCGAGTGAAGCGCAACACAAACCCCAGGTGGGCCCCAAAGCTTTTGGCTTCCGCCACATGAAAGTCCAGGCGTTGCAGGATGAAAGTAGCCTGCCCTGGCTTGATGGAGTGCTCTTGTGTGTGTGTTTGTGAGTGTGTGTGTGTGTCTGTGTGAAGCCATTTTTAAAGGCCATTTCAGCCCTTCTCCACTTTGGCATTCAGAGTGGCTTCAGAGTGCTTTTTGCTTTGTTCATATTATTGCTATGACCAACGGGGGGATGTTTTAGCAACAATTCAGCTTATTGCAAACAGATTTTTGATAATAAATCAGCAATAGAGAATAGAGAATTTGAAAATGTTCTGTTGTGACATTTCTGTAACTGAGGTTGTCTCTATGTGTGAACTGCATATATACAGTATATATATATTGAGTGTTTGTGTGTGTGTGTGTGTGTGTTGGGAAGATGAGTAAGTAGGAGATACAGAGCAGTAGAGCGAGAGAAAGGCAACTAAGGGCGATATAGCGAAAGCAAAATAAGGATAAAGGACTGAAAAAGAACTAGAGAAAGAATTTATGATGTATGTCTCTGTCTCTAAGGTGCTGGCATCTCGCAGTCGGTCTGTCAGCGTTGGAGAGCAGTGGCTGCAGCGAAACAGCGCCCCCACCAGGTCACACGCCATTAGCGCATCTCCCTCACGCAACCATTGCACTTTCAGGTGAGCTGGAGTTCTTTTGTCTCTCCTTCCTCTTCTTCTACTTCTTCTTCATTATAAACAATCTATGTGCTCTTATTTTACTTTGTTGTTATTATTGTTGTTGTTCTTCTTCTTCTTCATCTCCTCTTCTTCCTTCTTGTACTTCTTCTATTCATTTGTTAATAAGGAATTAAATTGGATGTCAATGACAGACAAGTCCAGGGCATCAATGCTCAAGGCAGACAACATTCCCCTTAGTTGGTCTGCAACCCACTTAGTTGGTTTTGTGTCATGTGACCCTGACAGGAAGGGGCGAGGCGAGGCCAAGAAGTGCCGCAAGGTGTATGGGGTGGAGCGACGCGACCAATGGTGCACAGCCTGCCGCTGGAAGAAAGCCTGCCAGCGTTTCCCTGACTAAAGGAACTTAAGGACTAACAAGAGACTCTCAGAGAGAGGATGACAGAGAGAATGAAAGAGAATGAGAGAGAGAGAGAGAGAGAGAGAGAGAGAAGAAAAAGAACAGAGCGGAAGAGAGACTCACAAATGCATTTAAGCACTATAGAGGACACAGGATCAGCCTCCTCCCACTTTTGTACTCGTAATTCTTTATTTTTTTGTGATGGTGTTGTTTTTTTCCTACAAGAGCTTATAAGATGTTTTCATTTTTGTTGTTGTTCCTGTTTTACACCTTTTTTGGTCTTTTGTATATGCCCTTCGTTGGAGAGCCGGTGCTATAAGTGACACATTGTCTGCTAGACTCCCGTTGATGAACCTCCCTGTGCCCCCACCTCCCCACACACTCCAGTCCCCGTTCCGATGGAGGTGTAGATCCTTTGCACAAAGAATTTTAGTGTCAATCTCATCACAGAGTTTAGAAGAAAAAGGAGAACAGAAAAAAAAAGCGTGTTGTCGTTTTACCCGAACCCCTCAGATTCTTATTCAGAGTTATAGTGTTACTTTAGTATCGGTAGCTATATATATATCTATATCTATATATATTGTGTACAGTGCTTTTCATTTGATCCCTTTTTCTTATGTCTTTTTTATTGTTTAATAGTGTATTTTGTGTATTGTCATTGTATGATTTTGTCGTTGGACTACCATTTTGTTTCTTTCTTTTTCTGTTTATGCATTTCTATGATGATTGTGTTTGAAAGTTTAGCTTGCAATGGCTTTTTGCCATCATAGTTCTTCCCATTCTAAATCTTCCACAGAGCAGTGTTAGTCTTATTGTATACTGGACCATTTCTCCTTGGGAACAGAGGTGACAAAAGGATCTGAAGTTGTAAACAAGCTTTTTTGTTCTGTGTTTTAAAAGAAAGACGATTTATCAAGCATGCTGGCAAGAGAGAGAGAAAGAGAGAGAGAGAGAGAGAGCTGAATAAAGAGCAACAAATGAGATGACATGCTGATCGTTTGTGCATGACAATCCACCGGACGAATAGTAAACTATTTTATTGTTATTTCTTGTGCACTTCTTTTTTTCTTTTTCTTTTTTTTGTTTTTTTTCTTGTTTTTTTGATATGTACAAGATTCAAAATGACCAAAAAAGTAATAATACATTAGCAACAAATTAAAAAAAAAACTATGTGTATGAAATACAATTGTATTCACAAGTCTAAAACACGAAACAAATACAATCTGACAAAATTTCTCAGTGCAGAATACTGCCCAGAAAGATGATGTGAAATGTGGTAGGGCAGGTATTTAGTTATGACACTAGTCACTCAGCTACAACAGCTTAGACAGTATGGTGTTCAAAGCACAACAGCTGTTAGTGTGTGCATATAGACTCAGACTGACTGCTCGCATGCAAAATCCAATAATAAGAATTCATCTTAAAGTCTGGCAGTTCGGACATTCTGGTTTCGCTGCATATAGGTTGCAGTTTGGTAAATGAGCTCTAGAGGGCAGTATGATCCAAGAGTTATTGGAAGAGAGCCCATTGGCCTATAATGTGCCATGACTGATGTGTAAACTCAGGTGACTATATAACATTACTTTCACACAGCATATTTACTCACAGAAACACTCACACACAAGCATGTACTTACATGCACACACACACGCACGCACATCATTTCTGGCTGAAAATAACTCAGCCAAAGTGCTTGTTATTTACATGGAACGACACACACTGTGCAAACGGAACCAATGTAAACGGTTACGTGCAGACATAAAAACTACAACCAAAGATTAAAGTGCGAAGTCTGATACACCAGCTTGGTATTCTTTGTAGATATCCACAACAACGCCTTGACCTCAGAAAAATACATTGAAAAAAGGAAATGTAACAAAGCGAGTGAGCCTTGATATGATCTGATAAAAAAATGGGACCTGCATGCTTGAGCTCTGGAGCTTCTAATTCTGGATTTTCACAGCAACACTGAGAAATCTAACATGAAAATATCAGCAGTGTAAAAACCAAATGAGAACATTCCTTGGTTAATTTTGTTAAACATTATCATGGTCAGTCATTTATTCCCATATCCATGTGTTCTTCCATTTGTTTTGTTTTTTTTTTGTTTTTGTTATGTGGGGGTCTATGGGGGGCATCAACATGGCTGCCGCATCAGCATAGCACATTAGTGAGGTATGGCAAGTGGCAAGGGTGATGTTGAGGTCAGCGGACAGGGATTCTGAGGGGACATGGGGCGATGGGGCGGGAGGCCTACAGGTCGATTGGCCGGCGTTGGCTGGGCGCGGAGAGGTTGTTAAATCGGCTAGAGCGACCAGTGAGGCTCAGGTACTGTCGCAGGAGCTGGCTGACGCGTTTCTGGCTGTTCCACTTGCGCGCAGACTTGCGTATGCCGATGAAGCCGCCGTAACGCTTCTGCAGCGACCGACCCTCGGGCTCTGGGCTCACCAGTGGCACGGCACGACCCACCAGCTTGCGGTAGTTATGGCGACCCTTCATGAACCCACCAAATCGTTTGGCCAGCTGGAGGCTGGCAGCCTCCAGATCTGAGCCCGAAACCACCGCCTGGCGATCTGGCGACACTTCACCCTCCCAATCCCGATCCCGCTCCTGGTCGTCCTCCTCATCCGCCCGGGCATCCCGGAGCTGCTCGGCTTCGAGAGCGGATCGGAACCACTCCGAAGCCTGCGCCTCCATGCCTCCCGCTTGCTGTTGCTGTTGCTGCTCTGGCAGCTGTTGACTTTCATCTTGGCTCATCACCTCCTCCTCCTCGCTCTCCTCCAGGCCAGTAAGGTCAGTGTAGTCATCTCTCTTGGCCAGAGCCCCTTCTTGGAGCTGATGGGGAGCGGACAACTGACTCACGGTGGCGTGGCACAGATCCCAGGTCAGCGCAGGTGACATCTGGGCTTCACATTCCAGCAAACACACCTGACGGAGAGGGGTGGGGGTTGGTCAGAGAGGAGAGTTAGGGGTCTAGCAATGACACCAAAAGGGCCTGTTAATGGCACACATGGTGACATAGTGTCAGAGGTACAAAGCCATGAATTGAATGGTAATGTGAAGCGAAGTGAACCTCAGACTGTTTTGTTCTTCACATTCACGTACATCTGTGTACTAATTTGCTAGGGTGTAGTATATGCTGGTGTTAGAATGTATCAATATGTAGAATAGACTGTGAAATTAGCTGAAATCTACTGTGTTTGTGTTGGGTTTGTGTTTGAGTTTAAATGTGTTTTGTGTTCAATTATTGTGTGTGCAATTAACGTATATGGTCCCTCATGCAGATACCCATTAGTCCCTGTAGTAAACAGCATACAGCTGGAATGGAAAGATAGCGAAATAGCCAACCCAGTCTGTCATGATAATAATGGACAGGGAGACTGTATAAAATCCTCCCCTGTATATCGCGATTACAGACAGATGAGGAAGCAGCGGGCAGCTATCTGTGGAAATTTATTACCCATTACAGATATAATGAGGACAGCAGGGGATTCTGAGTCACGACTTCAAGAGACGCTAATATAGGGTGATAGAAGTATGTGTGTGTGTGTGTGTGCATATGAGTCTTGCATGTGCATGTGGTTATATATGTACATCTGTGATTGTGTGTGTGTGTGTGTGTGTATGTGAATGTGTAATTGTGTGTACGTATACATATGCCTTGGTATATTATGGGCAAATCCGAGTTTGTGTGAATACATCTCATAAGTGACATTGTCTTGTGTGTTGTGTGTGTGTGCATCTCTCTCTGTGTGTATATGTATACATGTATGTATATATATATATGTATATATATATATATATATATATGTGTGTGTGTGTGTGTGTGTGTGTGTGTGTGTGTGTCTGACTGTCTGTCTGTGTCTGAGTGACGGTGTTCACTTGCGCTTGCGCCCTTTTAGTCCCTCTGGTGAAAAGAGAAGGGGAGGGAAGGGGTAGCCCAGGGGCTACATCTGGACCCATCAGAGATCCCCTCCCCACCCCACCCCACTCCCATGCCCCTCACCCCCCCTGTGTTAAGAGTCAATCTCTGCCACCAGTCTCTATGCCAGCTGATAACTGCTTCACAGCCAATTACCCACAGATATCACCCACGCTTTCCTTGGGCTGCACAGCTGTGTCGCTTCTGTGCTGTCATTAGCCAAATTGGCGCAACTCTTGCAACATCAGTGGCCCCTTCCAAAAACAAAGTAGCATGACTCAAGACCATCCAACAAACGTCCCGCTCTTGTTGTTTACACGCCAATATTTGTCTGATGTTTGCGAGATTAAAAACTCTGTTGGTGGCCTCTTGGTAATTCAGAGTGACACGTTCATTATTAATTCAGAAGTGAGCATTCTTTGTTCGGTCGAAAGGATGTTCAGTAGTATTCTGGTGTTTCTTAAATGAACCTATACGATGAAGCCTAGAGCATTAAACTGACCAAATACTGTATATTCATTTAAACATACTCAGCTAATAACAGCCCATTGATTACTCTTGAATGCATTAATATTAGATTGCCATTTATCTTTGGAAATCCAATATTGGTAATCAATCACTGTCCAGTATTTAATCAGTTTGAGTCCATTGTGTGATGCAAGCTGAATGACAGGTGACAGGTCAACTGAAAAAATTCTGCCCAAACATGTCAACTTTACCAACTAGATTACACTCCTCTCTTAGGTTAGACTATGTTTGTAATAATTTCATAGTGCTTGGAAGTACAGTGTGTTCACTGTTTTATCCTTATACTGTTAAGGGATCTACTAACAGTCTATAACAATGTAATACTGTAATAATGTAATGTAATGTAAAGTGTAATACTGACTTCTGCATATGTAGCCTAATACTAATACTACTATACTATACAGTATTATTATATAATATACTATAGCATAGTCTATAATATCCATATTTGTCCTTCATTAAGTCTGAAAAAGTGAACTGGAGTACATCCAATCATCTATAGCCTACACTGGGCTTCATTTGTGACTTCAAGGAAATTTCAAGCACACACTTCCAAGAGTTTTGAAGGTTACTCCAACATTGCTTTATATCTTCTTGAGGGCGAGAAAAATAAGAAATCTCATCTTGGCAGTAAATTGGTTGCTCAGAAAGGTCTGTCAAGGGGCAGGGCTGTGCTGTGACTGGTCTATACGGCGCGGTGCGGTGTGGAGTGGTTTTATGTGGAGTGGTGTGCCAAGTCCTCACCAGTGTGTTGAAAGCCTGGTGCTCGGGCAAGAGGAGCCCGCAGGCGACGCAATCCCTCTGGCAGTCTCCTCGGACCGGGGCGCTCAGGGTCAACAGCAACAGGGTCCACAGTGGGGTCTTCATGGCTGACGGGGACAAATGACGAACGCAGCGAAGACGATGACAACAACAGTGTGGCAGGGATGGGATGGCTCCACACACGCACGTACGCAGATCGAGGAGGGAGACGTCTGTGGAGGGTCTAGAAAGGGGGAGAGGGGAAGGATGTAGGATGTAGAGAGGGAGAGAGGAGATGATGAACGGAGAAAAGGAGGTCATGAGATAGAAAATAGAGGGTTGAGAGAAAATAGACAGAGAAAGAGAGAGAGAAAAAGAGGGAGGAAAATGGAGAGGGAGGAAAAGAGAAAGGGAGTGAGTCAAAGACACCAGGTATGATGTAGGAGGACAGGAGAGGAGGACAAAAGGACGGCACAGATGAAGGAAAGGATAAACATCCTATGTCGTTCTTTATGCTCTCAGCCCCTCCACTCATTCAGTGGTTAGACCGCAGAGCCAATTTTAAACACACATATCAGTGCACCGCCCAAGGTGCAAAGGATGCCATTGATTTCTGACAAACAGAGATAAGCCTGCACTATCTGGGCAAAACATCTTAAATCCTAGGGTGAAAGAGCACAGCAATTTGGCTGTGGGTAAAATAAGTCCGGCCAGCCTCAAGCTTGAGGCCAGGTGTTAAAGGACGTTAAAATATGTGGTATGCTCAGACTATTGGATTCTAGGCCTTTAGTAGTTTCCATCAAAATGATAATTAGCTTTAAAATTATGCGAATTACAAAAGTTAGAGTGACGTAATGAAAAAAGTGTTAGATCTCTTTAAGTCTAGTTTATGGAAAACTGTTTTTATGCTTCTTATGTTGTGAAAAATTAATTTCACTTATGTCTGTGCTTGTTGGTATTTACAGTGAAAACAGTTTGTACACTACCCAACAAATCATTCTAATCAGTATTCTGCTCAGCAAAAGGTCAAACACTGAATAATATTCATATAAAGAAGAATACTCCTCTACGGTTAAACGTATCTCGTGTCATATGGCTGTATGGATCAATTAAAATGTTGTAAGAGGAGTAGCTTAGGGACAGCCACACATATTCCTCTGCAACTAATTTAAAGTCTGTGAGGATTTTATTGCATTTGGTAATGAGTAATAACTTCCTTCTCTGTTGCATCTGAGTCTGCTTCTCCATCTGATGTGCAATGCCAGGTGCATCTCCTCCAGCAACAGGATGAAGCACAGAGAGAAAATGTGTTTAGAGACAACAACTCGACTCAGGTCTCTATAGCACAGAAGTAAATGTGCTTCTTGAAGGCATGTCACTCAAGATAGGTTTGCATCTCTCTCTCTCTCTCTCTCTCTCTCTCTCTGTCTCTCTCTCTCTCTCTCTGTGGCCTTTGGCGTTGTGCACATGTGAAAATGCAAGTAGTGCGTATAGTGGAGGGCATGCACCAGCTGCTGCTGTGCCTAGTCTTCCCACCCCGCCTGAAATTCATCAGCCAAACTCATCATCTGTCCTTAATTGGGACAAGAATAAAAGCTCCTGGCATAATCAGGAGAAAATGAGAGGGGAAAAAAAGGGAAGTGAAAGAAAGTGTGTGTGTGTGTGCGTGCGTGTGTGAGGGGGGGGGTGGGCACACAACTGTGGGGTCGGCAAAATGGGGCAGGGATGGTGGTGGTGGTGGTTGGGGGGGGGGGGGTCTACACAGCCGTGTCCCTGACTCATTCCCCTGGCCAACATAGTGCATTAGTCATATTGGATTAGAGTTAGAAGGAGGAAAGAGGTGGAGGAGTGTGTGCGTGTGTGTGTGTGTGTGTGTGTGTGGTGGGTGGAGAGGTGGGGGGCTTTTGCAGATGAAGCCTTGATAAGAGCTGTGTTGTATTGCGCTGGGGGTATCTTTACATTTACCCCAGCAAACAGCATGGGACAAAAAGCAAAACAACAGCATAAGGATGTTTCCACACAGAGGGAGATATTGCCTATTCAGCACAACATCCCATCAAACAAAGCAGCCCAAGTGCTGCAATTACTATACAGAGACATGACTTAAAGAATGGTCTATGGCTTTGATGGAGGAAAACTATTGAAAATGGCCTCCAAGCGGCAAGCCTCTCATGCACCATTAATAATACTTGATTAATTTTGTACGGCTGCCTTGAGAAGGAAGTTTTATTATTACTATTATTATTATTTCTCACCCCTTAGTTCTATTATATAATTTAAACTGAATACTGCAGAGATGTCTTGAGGTTGATGGCTAATAGCTATGAAATTAACTAACTAAACCAAGAGATTTTTTGTCCTGCATTAGCCGGACAAAGATGCCAAAAGATGTATACTTTTCCCAAACCGTTTTGCCTTCAGCCTACTGAGCTCCAAAAGTGTGCCTAAGATATCTTATTCTTTATCGTCATTACCTCTCTTGCCATTAATTATAGTCATTGGTGAATTCATTTTCTTACTTTCATGGTAATGCATGAGGGCCCTATCTGAGGGACCACAACGTCACATCTGCTTCATAGTCATTTTTAGCCAATCACCTCATTTCTTGAGATATTAAGGGAGACACGTAATATACAAGTTTCACTGAAAGGGTCCTACAGTTGTTGTTTTTTTTATTTAAAAGTTTTCTTCCCTTGTGAAATCTCTCATCATTAAGCTATATTTACCAATCTGACTGTCACGCAAAAAGGTGGAGATGCCATGCTTTTCACTTGTGTCTGAGATGGACCGATTGCAAAGTCTTGTTTGGAGCAAAGACACCTGTGGGGGATGAGATGTGAAAAGGGCTAAACCGTGGGAATATGCTTAATCCGATTAGTTAACTTGTCTATGGCTCTCGTTCTCTCCGAGAGGAGCCACCTGATGGTATCACCTCTTTGGTAAACAGTCTCACTCGCTTCCTATTTCAGCCGTGCTAGTGTTTAGATAAACATGATTCACAGTGGCTGTGAAGAGAGGGCTACAAAGAGCAGCGATAACCAAACAATTTCTGAAAGGGCCGCGTATCTGTGGTTGCACAGGTGTCACTTCTCACGCTGCATGCTAATTGGGAGGCTTTCGGACTGTGGTGGGGTTTGAGGAGCAAATTTATTTTGAGGTGTCAGTCATTGAGCGTGTTGGGAAGCTGTAGCAGGTCAAAAAATTACTGTTTGGCCTTCTGACGCCTCATAATAAGAACTGAAAATGCGGTCTCTGGAAGAAAGCCTGTAGAGTTTGTTTGCCAAAACACTTTTGTCTGGTAGTTAAGAAATGCAAATTCTGTGGTTTATCACTGCGAAAATACAAATGAGAAAAGAGAGCATAATTTCAAACCTCCACGGGCTGCCAAACACCCGCAGAGGAAATGTCTTAGTTTTCAAGCAAACAAGAAAAAAACTTTTCCGTCGTGTTATCTCAACAGACTCGCAACTTGAATACAAATTGTGTTCAAAACAGACATACCGCGAAACAGGCTTGATACTCCCCCTGGTTCTAACGACGATCAATTAAGTTCAGTCACCGTTAAGTCGTCATATTGAATTAATCGAGCTTGTCCTCATTGTCAGAACTGTTTCTTCACTTATAGAAGAGCCGATTCACAGAGGTACTTTAATTGAAAACATATTGATCGCCTCGGGGACCGCGCTTATATTTCGCAATCATATTTGGAAAGATTATCGTCTCCTTTCGGGTTATCCATTAGTACTGACGACTGCAATCATCTTGAGCCTCACGACCGAGAGTCCGAACGAGGAGCGATGTCATAATAATGGTGCTAATGAAGGAGTCGATGGCAGGTGGTCTGGTGATCTGTGGCTTTGACATTTACACCGGTCCCGCAGTTGTTGCGCACACCTTTCCATCATTCTTGGTTGCGCCTGAGTGATGAATACAGGCCTACTGTAATGATCAGCCAGGCCACAAGAATATGCCTGCATGTGAACAAAAGCTAGGCCTACATACATGAAAACCATTGGGAGTTTTTCCTTGGTAAATCTAAGACTGCATTAATAGTACTTTCTACTCCGAGCCCTTTTAACGCTTAAACAACCTTGCTAAAAAACTTAAAAGGGTAAGAAATCACTCTACAAAATGAATAACGAAATGAATGAATACAATTACATTAATATATTCAGTTCATTTCGACAAGGCAATTATGTATGGTTTTAGAAAGTACTGGAACTAGTTGAATAAGCTACCTATAGCCAGGCTAGCGCCGCCTAATGCTTCCGGCCAATTTCATTTGCCTCCACCATATAGTCAGGAAACTAGCCATTCATTTACGTTTGCTCCGTCTCCCATGGCGGATGGACTAATCAACTAACAGAGATTTCAAACTATGAATTCAAGCGGGTAATTCCAGCGGGTAACATTCGTCACGGCCAAACAGTAGCGATTGGTTGAAGCCATGACCAAACAGTAACAATTGGTTTTAAGCAGAAAGTACTGTATCTACCTACCAGAACCTACCAGGAAGCAAACAAATCCAAATGGTTAGACATCAGACGCTATATGAAATGGAATGAAATAAGCGGCTGATACATCAGGCTAAGCTATAACACCCTATATATATGACCTACTGAAAGCTTAAACCAATGCAGGAGATGCTGAGACCAATGCTCTCCAAAGGAAGAACCAAAAAACAATGTTTTCTTGTAGATTATTTTGTAAAGTAGACAGGCTATCCCTGCAGAAAGATCCAGCTAGAAACTTTGCTGGTTTAAGATGGTGTCACCAGCTTTTCTTTGCCAGTTAAATGTCGGCTATGTTTTCATATGAGTTTTGATGGTTTGATGGCCATTCTAAATGGTTTCGCTGGCCACATACCATAAAGTGACCAGACCTTTGAGATTGGGAATATTTCCCTGAATTTTTCTTGAGAACCGGGGACATACTCATTAAAATAAGTGATATTTTAGGGTGAAATTGGGTTTTCTTACTGGGGACAAACCACCACAAAATGGGAATTGGGACTGTGCCAGGAAATCGGGGATGTCTAGTCACCCTAACACACCAGTCCAGCTTCCATACCAGCATCTCCTACCACCAATATCCAGTTGACAAGTTGGATGTTCTGGTTCAACCAGCCTTAGATGGATCAGCTATAGGCTGATCAGTTTTGAGAAGAAATCCAGTGTGAATCAATCAATATTCCTGTTGTTTGATGTTGCTATCAGTAGGCTATGGGAACAGGAGAATTTGGTGTAGATTAAATTTTAACCAACTGAAGGGGGCACAGAAAAACAAAACTAAAACAAAGTTTACTGTTGTTTGCAGCGTTAGCTGCAAAAACGAACTATGGCACTCCAAACTTTTCCATTCTCATCCCTACCACAGCTCTCAGCAATGTTAAACAACAGGAGTATTGGTTGATGGCACAGATTTTTCCTTAGAGGTTTATTTTCGCAGTTTGACCATCTTAAACCAGATAAAACCAGATACCTGCATATTATCTGGGTATGAATTCTGTTAGTGAGGAATATATAACAGAACTCCAATTCACACATTTTCCGCAAATATGCCCTCAAAGTGAATTCCCTCACTGCAATTTAAAACTGTGTCCACATGCAGCAAGTTCATCAGCGGGAAGCATTTGTAGAAATACCATTAAAGTATAAATATGAATAATTCATTGCCACAATAGGCCACTTAGAATGAACACAGATAAAATTGCGTGCAAAGAAAAAGCCTCCAAAAAGTGTGCACAATTATGGAAATTGCAGCCAGTGTCTACATTAAAACCTGTCAAGGAGGGACACGGTAGGGCTTTAAAAAATGGACACCATGCATTTTTGCTGTCTGATGTGACTGAGACAGGTATAATTAGAAATCACAAGGGCAGTAAACACAGATAACAGTACCAAATAAGCTCAAATGAAGACCAAATAGAGGCATTTTAGATGTTGCAGTGTTTGATAATAACCAATTAAGATAAGGAGATTAATCTACAACAAATCTTTGAATGAGATTATGGTTTCATCTGGTGAGTGTGTCTCCTTGTGCTATTACTGATGGGAGGAGCAAATGACATTGGTCTGCATACATTTAATGATGCATCACAGCTGTCATAACAGGGCTTGTGTCATTTACCATGTAATAATGAGAAGCAGCCATTACATAACTAAATCCATATGGTACATGTAAAAAAGCATGTCAAAATAATCAAAAAAGAAACCATTATATTCTTTTTCACATGTAGCCTAAATGTCTTTTTGTTTTCATAAGTATATTTCAATCAAGAATTAGCCACTGGTTCAGGTGTGAATTAACCAGGAAAAAAACAGTTTTAATAGGAATTTGATTAGACTCTCCCACCAGACCATGAGGATTAGATTTCCACAGCAATAATCGTTACAGCCCCAAATCACTTCCTGATAAACTTATCCATGAAATTAAAATCCATTTGAATACTGATGGACCAAGCTGCATCTTTTGCTTATTAACGACAATAGCATCTTAATAAGATTCTGCCTCTTAATTATGGCAGTTACATAAGCAGGTCTATGGAGACTGCGAAACTGTATGACTGACTAACTTTTTCTTTGTTTATTTATAATTAAGCCTTCATTTTCATATAGCCTATTTGCCACATTCATTGTTGCATTTGCAGGGAAAGCGACTGCCCCTCCTTCGGTAACAGGTGTCTTCTGCCTGCATAGGACAAAGCTATGAAGACGGATGCCATGCACTGTTGCAGTAGTATATTTCTTGTTTTAGTATTCATCTAAGCCATCACTATATGTAGAATAACTCTGCAAAATATAGATATAAAAAAATAAGTGATTTGATCTGTATTGTGCATGTTTTCTAGATCACCTACCATTAACTCAAATTGCTCCCTCATCCAATAATCGAACAGCAACGGGCGTGTCTCCAAACCGTACCACAAACTGGTACCACAACACAAGGGTGCCATAAAATGGTACGGTTCGGTACGATTATTTAGGTACCCTTCAAAAATTCTTACAATGGAAACACAAACAATTGCGAACCGAACTGTACTGTACTGTACCGTACTGCTTGGTGGAAACAGGCCATTAGAGAGTCAAGACAGCCAGCAAGTAAAAAGCTCTTTATGAGTGTTACATGTCACCTGTGTTATGTGTGATGTGGACCACTTGTCATGAAAATGAGAAACGACAGCATTTCCTCCTTGGTCAGCCAAGCATGGCATGAAAGACGGACAAGAGAAAGAGAGAGAGGAAGAGAAACGAGGAAGGTGTGAAGAGGTGAGAAGAGGTGAGGCTGTGTAGGTGATGACGACGGGGAAAAACAATGCCTAATGGAAAACCAGGGGTTAATTAAAGCTGGTGAGGTCATTAAGTTGGATCACAGAGGACTAGTTTATAGCCACAGAGGAGCATGCCAAGGGTATATCTCCATGAGGTAAAAACAAGAAAAAAGTATTATATTCACAAACATCTTGACATTTTGTAAAATCCTGTTATGTCTTAGACTTCAAAACCACTCTGGACAATTTGGTGTGAGGCATAAATAGTAACTAATCAGCATCAGTTTCACACACACACACACACACACACACACACACACACACAGACACACACACACACACACACACACAAAGACTTTAGAAGCACCTTGCCTTACCTGTGAAAGCAGTAAAAAGCACTCCAAGTGTATCTTCAGTATATGCCTTGTACTGTATGTGTTGTCTCTCCCCTGACTTCTCTTGTGGCAGTGGTGACTCTACTCTCTCTCCTGCTCTCCTGGGTTTGGGAAACTGATGTCGTCGAGGCCCCTCCTGGCTCCTTATAATAACACACCCCTTCCTCTGGTGCAAACCCTGCCCCCCACGACACACACACACACACACATTGGAATATGCTGCATAGACAAGGGGTGGGGAGCAGAGGTTTTGGGAGGGGTGGGGTTGGGGGCATGTGATGTCTAAGTCTGCACACACATCACAACAGACACACATCCCTTACTCAACACTGACGTTTGAGCCCAATCACTGACGTCATGACCCTAGATTCCCACAAAGCGCCACCCCACCCCAGCCCACCCCAGCCCAGCCCAGCCCAGCCCCAAAGAAGTCACTGAACACCGCTAAATATATAAGCATCCTCTAACTAACTGACACACCTCTGGGCTATTTGTGCGTGTGTGTGTGTGTTAGAGAGAGAGAGAGGAAGAAGGGAGAGAGAGAAAGAGACAGATAGAGAGAGAGAGAGAGAGAGTGTGTGTGTGTGTGTTTCTGAGAAATTCATACATTAATGAAAAACTATAATGGTCAATACTTAAGGATGGAAGGGAAATGAGAAATGAAGAGAAAGAGAAAAGAGAGAGAAGAGAAGAGAAATCATAAAAGCCCATTAAAAAGCAATTAAATGAAAAGCCCAGATAAGGCACTGGCTGAAGCAAGGCATTCCAGGTTTTATTTGCGATTATATGCTGACCTCAATGTAGGGGTTGCATTAAACATAGACGATGGTTAAAGCATCTCAGTAGCTACTCCAAGCTCTGCATCAGGAGAAAGGAAAACAAAAGCTCCCTGAGGTAGAAGACAGTCTATGGGTCCCTGGCCAGACTCACCCATGCCACCAAGGGAAGAAATTGGAACACAGGCAGATGCTGTAGACATGACAAACCACACAATACAGTGACATACATGTACATATATATATATATATATATATAAACAGTATGAAGAGGAAGTATGATTCATTGCCCATGCCATGTATAATATTTCAATACAAATTTGAAGGGAGAGATTTTTTTTTGTACATCATTCTATTGTTGTTGTGGGGCGGCTCAAGAGACAGAACTGGCTAACACGAGCAAAGGTTACTATTCAGTGTTGTTACTGCTTTGGAAGACAACCATAGATTGTGTGACCCTGGGGTGAATGAACATGCAAAGTCAGAAAATACACATAAACAGACACACACACACACACACAGAAAGACACACGAACAGACAGCGAGAAACCCAGAAGGAAATCACACTGTGTGTGTACATTCCTTAAAAAAAACAGCTGGACTCCTTCATTTTATTTCTCCTTGGCTTAGAATGCTGAAGAAATTGAGAGGTATTTTTAGATGGGCTTATATTTCTTACCAAGCTTTGATCTCTATTGCCATGCACTCTTATTTTTGTACATGAATGAAAGGATTAGACACAAATTCATGTTCACATTCAAAATTAGTTTTTAATCAGGCAGCATCATTTGAGAACCAATATTGACAGAAACAGAAATATTTGCCTCTGTAAAAATACAGCTAATTTGAGAAATATATATTAAACATTTTGCTATGATGCGATTCTGTACAATACATAGCTAAATCAAAATTCACAGACTGTATTTGATTTTAACTTGTGTCACAAGTAACAAATGACATACTGAGAATGAGCACTGATCTAGAGCATTGATGATTGTCTGAGATCACGGGTGACAATTCAACTGAAAACAGTGATATATAATATCATATTGGATTAAGATGCAGGCATTTTGGTTTCTCTGGATTGTGCCTGCTTTCTTTGCCCCACTATCTTGAGATCAGAGCAGAGTCGTGTCTGTCTCACCAAGCAACATTCACTGAAGCAGACCTGAATCACCTGGGGCAAATGGACTTAAGTATAATGCACTGCTCCTTCTCATTGGCAGTAGAGGTCTCTCTGATGATCACTGTAATGAAGTTTCAACTAGAATAAGGCCCCCAAGGGATTATGTATATGTACATGTTGCCTAAATGTAAGCTATGATTGACCGTATTTTTACCTTTGATTAAAGTGACTTCATTGTGTGAATTCTCTACAGATATCTGAGTGGATAAAACATGCAGAGTGAAATTACATTATTTTTTTAATAATCTATGCTGAAAAGAGACATGAGAACATTGAATAGATTTTTTTCTTTGCTTACAACCAAACAAACCCTCTCTTCACAAACGGATAAATAAATAAATAATGTAACTCACAGAGAAATAAAAGTTATATTGTGACCTCAATCTAAGTGCAAATTAAAAGTCGCCTTTCATTGGTCATCTAATTAACCTTGTGAGCGAGATGACATAAATTGTTCGAGATTAAGCATGCCTGCGGAAGCAGGGCTTCTAGCACAACTGATGACATGAATTTCAGGTTAGAGAAACAATAACGCAGAATATTTATTTAAGTAGGCTAACTCTTCCTGTCAGTGGATATGGTTGCTTCCGCTATATGAAAAAGCAATACGATAAAAAAACGCATGAAAATTGTATGCATATAGACAATTTCCTGGTTGGTCTGTGCACACACACAACAAAAACAGCAGATGGTGTGATATATGGTGATGGAATAGAGAGGGCATTTCCTCTTGGAAAGAAGGCACGAAGCGTGACTGACTTCATCAACTTCAGATAATAAGGAATATGGGAATAACACTGATGGAATCTCTAGGACAGAGGTTAATTTCAAACCCCAGGGAAATGACTGAGTCACCCTCACAGGTCCATCCAGTCAGAGCAAGGACAGACGTATGGCATGGCACTGCACTGGGATTGACATCATAGCGTGTGATTGCCTTTTAAACTCTATCGACGCATTCTTAGCCTGCAGACACATCCGTTTTGAGCAGCTGAACAATCACAGTACACGGGAAGCACTCCAGAAAACATGTGAAAATAGTGTGTGCCTATAGCCTGGCTAATGCCAGACTAAATCACAAGTGAGATTTAGTCTGGGGACCACCTATTCATTTTCCCGTATGGGATG
>JASCQY010000048.1:10921143-10934951 GCA_030264315.1 Sardinella tawilis | reverse complement strand
AAACTAGGCATTGCAGACACATAGAGAAAAAATGGTAAGTGTTTTCATGTTCAACTAGGGGTTGACTACAGATAAGCCATTTCCTGAAATTAGGTGGTGTATCCCTTTAAGTCTCAAAAAAATCTGAAAAAAATACCAAGTGTACCTAAGGTACCCAGGAGACACTTTGTAAATGTTTGTTATGTTAAGATCAATCCTTTCCAAGTTACAGCCAGTTTTATGGAGGAAGGAGCGTGTTTTTTTTTTTTTTTTTTTTTTTTTTGAACGGCCTCTTTTTTTGGGGCAAGTTCACAAGCCCATAGCTGAAGAACTAAACCACGTAGGAGGCTGAAATATTGCATGCTGGTACATAAATAGGTATCTTCTGAAGGTCTCAACAGAGCCCAGCCATAAACGCCAACAAAATTTTCATCAACTTTGAGGGACAGTTGTGACCATGCAGGATCATCTAGACCAAATGTGACAATTTAGCTACATACTATTCCTATTTATGTACTGTACGAGCATGCAATACTTGAGCCTCCTACCTGGTTTAGTTCTTGAGCTTTGGGTTTGAACTTGGCTAAAAAAAGGCAGAACAAAATTGACTCCCTCCATAAAACTGGCTGTAACATGGAAAGGATTTGTCTTAACATAACAAAAATTAACAAAGTGTCTCCTGGGTAACAGGTAAAATTTGTTTTTGTTTTTTTTTCTTCAGATTTTTTTTGAGACCTAAGTGCGTGGGCCCTGGTTGAATTGACGTGGAATGACCCTTATGTATATATTTTGTGTGTGTAGGGGCATACTATGTGCGTGGCCGCTGGCTAATCCCCCTGGGCGAGGCACTGTGCCAGAACCCCGACTTGCAGCTGGTGATCCCCATGAAGGGCCGACGAGCTCCACCGCTGCCACCCCCACCCAGCCCTGCCATCTGTACCCTGCTGATGCACATGCTGGCCTCTGACCCGGACGCCCGCCCCAGTTCCCAGCAGCTGGAGGACTGCCTGCGTCAAGCCCTTCATCAGTGATGAGGTGCCCAACCATTGGGCATGGCATGTCGCCCTGCCGTCATAGTAATGACTCGGACAAAGTCACTGGACGCTGGAGACCAGTTTCCCAATAGTACATGAATTAAGCCTTTTTTTTGCTCAGTGAAGGTCTCTTCATTGCTGTGTTTTTCTGATTTTTTTTGTTGTTGTTGTTTTTATAGTTAAGGCGACAAAGGACTACTGGGCTCCATTTGCTGGATGAAACTAAGTAACTAAAAAAACAAGGATGGAGGTCGCACACCAGATAATGCTGCCAAAATGTTGAACAGCTACCTCTGAATTGGTAATCTCCCACCAAGCTCCAAACCCTCAAAGACATGACAGGCATGAATCAGCTTCGTGATTGCCTGATTCATGTCAGTCTTGGAGGGTTTAGGATGAAACGGGTCGTTGGGACTGGGCTGTTAAATGTGTGAGCAGCTTCATCTGGTGTGTCGGAAATAACTCGACTACTAATAATAATCCTTGTTTTAGTCTCTCAGTCCAAGACTAGGCTTAATGCATGGAATGGGCAACTGGTCCGAAAATAAATAAATGTTGGGCCTATTCCCATCACTGAGGTTTGGCCAGTAGCTTTTGGCAAGAGAATGGATATACATAAGGGAATGACCAAAGGAATTTCTGCTTGCTTAACCTTCAACCTCAGATAAGTGGCATACTGAGGCACTGGATACTTGATTTGGAGTTTGGAGGGGGCGGGGCATCTACACTGTATATCATTTAATTGATATTTTCTTGCTTTCTTTTTTAAACTTGTGTTTTTAATCTGTTTTGTTTTGATGAGATTGGATGTATTTATTGAAGAATGGATAAAAAGTTATGTGTACATGTAAAACTTGGCTAGGTGTTTGACTCTGAGACCAATGCAGCATTCTCCACAACTTGTATGTTTGGAGTGTTATGTCGTCTTCATGTCAATTGCCTCCAAAGGATGGAAATGCTCTCTTTTTTTTTTTTTTTTTTAAACCATTGTCACATCAATTTGTGGTGTAATTTCAGTAACACGGTGCAGGAAATGGATGAAATGTGTTTGTTTACACACCTAAACCCTGCACAAGTTGTTTTTGTGCTCACAGCTATGCCACCCATTTACACTTTCCTGTGAGGTCTTTGAAGCTCCCCTGTAGACGAAGCATGTCCAACCACATTTCTCAGGCAAATACTTCCTTTTCCTCAGGGAAAATGATGTGTTTGTGATAAAAATCATTTTTTTCCCCCACACACAGTTTGCTTCCTCCCATCTCACCCTCTTGAAGTGTGCACATCTCTTCTCTCCTTTGGTAGAAAATTCATTAAGTTTCTCCAGAGCAAGCAGTGGAACAGACAGATCCGTCCAAAGACAACTCTATTTTCTTCAGGATATTAAAAGTGTGGCCCACAAAGAAAGACACATGGACTGCTTCAAATCCAGTGCTTCATCCTCATCCGTCATTCTGGTGTCATGCTCATGGGTTGTCCTCACCCACCTAAATTTGTAGCTCAATCACCGTGATCAGAGCAGAGTCAGTCCTGCAAGTGTGCTTACAAGGATACAAGGAGTTTGTCACATGCTTATGATTACTGCTGTAACAAAATGCAGTGAAATGATCAGTTCCTTTGCCAGATGTGCATAAAGGGGGGGGGGGGTCATCTTCCAAAAAGTGCATAGGGGGAAGGGGCTGTTGCTTAAAGCTACCTTCTGGTTATCTTATTTGACCACTAGAAGACAATACATTGACTGGTGGCACAAACATGCATGGAGTCTCCATCACACTGATTATGCTTGTTTTATTCCTTTCTGACAGAAAAACAGACATTCTCTGAACCATAATGGTAGCATCTGCTGTTGAGAGCAGTGCATTTTGCCTTACAAGACGAGAGAATTACGCAATAAAACGGTGCGAGATCCATATTTTGAATAAAAATTCAAATTTACAGAGTAAGCATGATAACCGTTTAAAATGGTGAGGTGTACACAGTGCAATTAAGGCTATTACACTGAGTTACATCTGTAACATTCTTGGCATACTGTGAACTCTAGCGAATGCGACCATAGCCAGCACTGTGCACTTCCACCGCAGGGAATTATTTTGATGTGAAGGAAGTGTAGACAGGAGACCAAAAGAGGGTAGCGAGGGTGAATGACCCGGTGACTTCCGTCTCAGCGAGATATGATGCATCGGTGAATGGTGTTAGTAGATCACGCAGGTGGCATTTCCGTCATGGGGCGCACCTTGCCCTTTTCTTCATGCTCCAGCGGCTCGTAAATGAAATGGCCAGACGGCCTTCCAAGGTGTCCGTTAGTGTACTGGCACTCCATTACGCACCATGCTATATCGCTTATGGAGTTAATCTTCACCCTACTGCCTGGATGCCTTGCATCAGCGAGTCATACAGGTGGAGTATGGATGACTTCAGACTCGAGGACACCTAAAATATGTTGTGTGTGCATCATTTTGATAAAATATGAAGGGAGCCAGGAAAACTTCTGCAGCAATGGCTCTTTTCACGGGACATCCCCTGATAGCGCACGCCAAACGAGTCACGACGAGATCCCCTTTGCCGGGAATTTGCGAGAGCAGGTGCGGGTGGGGTTAATGCGCAGTGTGTGGGAGATGCATGAGCGATTTTTACGGGTTTACTATTAGTTGATTTCAGATGACACACTTCCCCCAAAGTTAGTCGCTGTGACGAAGCTCATCATGGTTCAGCTTTTAAAAGCATTCGGTCATCATTCACTGTGCACCGAGTTCGAGAGATAAAGCTGTAATTACAGCAGTGAGGTGTCAAATGATGCAGGAAAGGCTTATCAAAGTCACCATCAACCCGGGAGCCTTTTCTGTCTGAATCTCTGACTGGCAATGTCCCAGCGCATGGTAACCATATTATAGTTCGAGTGAAATGTTAGTGGGAGAAAGGTACTCGTCTTTTGGCCCATTATGGATTTTGTGACATATCATCTACTGCTCTGACAGGGAACCGAATGAGTTTGCTCCATTTTGGCCGTGGCTGTCAGACTCCATAGCACAGATATACACAAAACGACACAGGCATTTAAGATTAATAGACTTTATTCGAGACAAAATAGCCACCCCTCGTTTTGAATGATCATGGACCACCCAAAATGTATTTATTTGTAACAATCGGCGCTCAACATAATTGGGACATTCCATTTCAAGGATACAGAACATAAATGAATCCGGATTACTTACGCAATGTAATTGCATTCTTTGCAATCTCAGTCTGTGCGTTTTTACATAACGGCTAGGTTCACTCAAATTCCACGCGACACCCTCGAAGACAACCGCACTGTAACATCAGGTAAAGTCCTCTTAAGGCTGTCATACGAAATATTACATGAGTGAGGTACACAGGAAGTCAGCATATGACTCACCTCATACCCATGAACTATGAGATAATCCTTCTGTTACACAATACAAGCCAACCCCTTAAGTGAATACAAATAATAGCATAAAATCTAACAGTGGTTTGGTACTGAGCTGTTGCCCACCAAGAAACTTTTGTGAAGTTAAAAATCACCTTTTCTATCCTCAAAACTCCACCAACGCAAATGTCTATGACACTATACAACAGCATGAGCCAACATTCTTACTAGAAGTCCTTAATATGTGTTGTGTACTCTTTTCCTCCTTTTGCTTCTGAGTATCAATGGCATGAAAAAGTCCTGAAAGTTCAGAAAGTATCCTGGGTTTCGTCAAACCTCCATCAATTGAGGTGCTTCACCATATACGGTCCTTCTAGTTCATAGCCCATCTTTCTATAGTAGTTCCTGGTTCCGACCCCTAGAAGAGAGACAGAATGGGAATTAGAGGAAGCAGACAGACACAGCCTAGGCTTAAATCAATCTAACAGTGGTGGTGACAGTGGGCCAAGATAAGTGAGAGACTTAATGGGGCAGCCATGGCCTACTGGTTAGGGCATCCAGGCTTGTTGTGACCGAAGGGTGGCCGGCTAGAATCAGGATAATAAAATGTGGGTGGGGAAGTGGATGAACATTGCTGTCCCATCCACATCCACAGTATAGGTGCCCTTGAGCTGAGCAAACCACCTAATTTCTCACTGCTTTCTAGGCACTGCAGCAGCTGGCTGCCCACTGCCCCGGGTTAGTGTGTGCTCACTGCGTGCCGCAGTGTATTTGTGTCTCTAATTCACAGATGGGTTAAATGTAGAGACCTAACAGTATGAAAGGAGTGTATATACTTCAATCCATAATAGTCACTCAGTAACATAGGAAAGTAAGCACAGGTTAAGTAATTATTATTTAAAATGGAAGAAAACCTTATCAAAAGATTTCATATAAATTGATTATGGGTAAATTTTAGGTCTCATGCTTTGTAGTTAAGGCCCACCTTGACTACATCCCCTGAAAACATACAAATTTTGTATCGCAAATGTAATTCCAGAAGTTGCTTTACAAAAAAAACTGTACAAACTGAAACGGCAAAACATAACCTTTTTCATGATAATAGTCACTAATCTTTGATACCGACTACCCCTCCTTGACTAACAAATTTTCCGCAGGAAACATTGTCTAATATATATAATGCTCCACAATGTGCTAAGGTAGTGTGTTTGCCCATTACCCAGGTACCTGGCTATGCTCCATCCAGAGATGCAATCAAACCCTGTCCCTGACTACTGTCAGACAGAGACCCTAACATTTTCTGCTACATTAGACGCTATTGGTGCAGCAAAAATCTCTCTGGGTGAGAGATAAGCAGGCAGTGCAGGAGCAAGAGACTGAGAGCCATTTGTGATCTGGTGCCACAAGCCAGAGAGAGGTTTTATTTATTTATTTATTTATTTATTTATTTATTTTCTACCTGAGATGACAGCCAGCTTGCTGGAGCCGTGTTCCTCTCGGGCGATTCTCTCCGCCTCCTCCATCAGCATCATACCAAAGCCCTGTCAGATTTGGGGGTGGAGGGGGTTAGATACAGTGATTTGACAGATAGGACCACATATCAAACTTGTTCAACAGGAACGCAATAAGAGATTTGAAGAGAGACACTGATAAGATTCTGACAGCCTGAGTATGTGTGTGTGTAAGTGTGTGTGCGTGTGATTATGTGTTTGTGTGTGTGTGTGCGTGCAATTGTGTGTTTGTGTGTTGTGAGTAGGATTGGAATCATCCAATCTGTTTATGATCCTGTATCCTGTGGTCTAAGTGTCAACAGGTATTGTAAATAACATGGGGTCACTATGTGTGTTTCTTATTGGCTGGCTGCTGAATCCACAGTGATCACTGTATGAGTATGAATGAGTAATTGTGTTGGAGTGTGTGCGAGGCAGAGAGAGAGACGGATTGTGTTGAAGTAGGGCTGTTCAATTTAATTGGATTTGCGAATTTGCAAACTGGCAGCTACGGAAGTCTACAAGAGTTGACTTGTTTGTTGTTTTGTGTGTGTGTGTGTGTGTGTGTGTGTGAGTGTGTGTGAGTGAGAGATACAGAGAGAGAGAAAGAGAGAGAGAGAGACTGTGATGGAAAGGGAGAAAGAGAAAAAAGAAAACAATGTGTGTATATTTGTGTGTGTATGACAGAGAGAGGGAGCAAAGAGAGAGAGGGACTATGTCAGACTGGGGGATAGTGTCAGAGTGTGTGTCCATGTGTCAGAGTGTGTGTTCATGTGAGAAAGCGAGGGGGACTGCATCAGAATTCTGTGTGCATGCAAACAAGGGTGCAGGACTGCGTCAGTGTTTGTGTGTGTGTGTGTGTGTGTGTTACCTGGTGCTGAAACTTGCTGGGGTCTCTGCTGCTGACAGGCACCACGCTGCCGTAGACGTGAAGCTCTCGCACGATGGACACGCCGCCCTTGAGCTCGGGCCGGAAGGACTGCGGCGAGCAGCAGCGCAGACGGAGAAGACCAATCAGGATGTCCTGCTCTGGGTCTTCGTACGACAGGAACGTCTCCCAGCCGCCGTTTGCCACGTAGTCACGGCGTATAAGCTCCACCTGAGCACGAGTGCACCCACACACCCACACACACACACACCCACAAACACACACACACACACGCACACGCAAACGCGCACACACACACAATTACATGGACATGAGAAGAGCAAATTAATGAATGAAAAGAACAAATTAATTCAAACAGTTCTGTATTTCCCCAACAAAAGAAATTGTGATAAAAAAACACCCAGATAAGATGTGTTTTAGTCCCTGGAGAAGTAAGAATAAACCCTGCAAGGCAAGGGATGCATTTTTATCGAGATTTTCCAGGAGAATACAGATTAGTTTTTCCTCCATTCTCAGGGAGTTGCAAACTTGTTTCAATTACTCTACACAAGGGTGTACCTGTCTGAAGTCTGAAGTTTTTTTGTTGTTGTTTTTCTAATGACATGAAAATGCCACACATCTAACATGCCAACTGAAAGAAAATGTACTCTAAAAATCCTACTGTTAGTAGAATTGCTTCATTTACTCCAGATAATCAGCTGTGATTTTAACTACAAACACTGTGACTGCATTACTAATGTCAGTCACATAAGCAAGCAGTTATGCCATTATTACTGCTGTGTAATGGCATCTACAGACTATGAGAGCAGTCTTACAAGTTTACATCATGTGTGACAGATCATTCAGTTTGATGTATGTACATTGTGGAATTAATTAAACACACTGAATCATAGGCTATAATACAAGTCCAAGTAAAAGAATGAAATGTCATGAAAATGATTCGTCTGCTAGTCCTAAGGCATAGCAGCTGTCACACACGATATGATGGTGATCAATCTAAATATGTCACAGTCGGATATTTCGTAACAAACATATTTGTAACAAATATGACTTGAGACTATGAGACCGCCTAAATCATTATGCTTTTGTGGTATTTTACGACTTGAATGATTTGGGACAGAGACAAATCCCCAGAACAGGCCCACGTCCCATTGTGTGTAGACTGTTCTGAAGGCTTGGCATAGCATCCATTCCAACCCACAGTGGCTTCACTGTTCAGAAAAGTATGTAGAATAAGCGAGAGGCCACACCTGATAGGGTCGGACTTTGTGATGGATCTCCTGAATACCCACTTCTCTGGTTCTCACGTCCCGACACTACAACACAGGGGCCAGAATAAAACATTTCATGTCATTTACTACAGTGTTATACAATGACACATCAAACAAACATGGAAAACTCACGCCTTTTAAACAGTCTTTCAGTTTACACACACACACACACATGCAAAATGTTATTGACAAATGGATATGACTCATGTGTTGTACTTATAAGTCTGTAAACTGCTAATACTTCAGTTCATTTATAATGAGAGTATGAGTACTGTGTGTTAGCTGTTCAGAGAGTGTTACCTCCGTGCCCATGTCTTTCATACGCGCCAGTGCCAGCTCCCTCAGGTTGCCATGCTCAACCCCAGAACTCACCAGGGGCATGGGGATATCCCTGGGACAAGACAGAGAGCCATGCAAATTGAAGTGTTTCATTGAAAAGACCAATTCTATCACATAGTTCTTGTGTGTATGACTCATGCACATTACACAGGATTACATGTTGAGTTTGGTAAAAAAAATAAAAACATACGCAGTTCTTGCAAAGTACAACATAAACCTGAAGTTGCTCTTTCAACTGACATGATCTACAGAGTGTGTCCACACACAACTTAGGCCTTGTCCACATTAGTGCGGATACATATACAAACGCATAATCATGTATTCATTTGCCTCTCCCGTCCACATTACCATGGCGAATTCGAACACGGCAAGCGGAGCTTTTGGAAAACGACCGCTGAAGTGGAGAGATCTGAGTACGCCGGCTTGGAAAGGATGACGGGCGTTCCATTGCTATGGCACCGAGGAAAGTTTGGCGAGTAGAACTTGAGGTGCACTGGTGTTTGGCGGGACTGGAGTGACGTAACAATAACAACATTTCGGAATGTTTGATAGCAGACATTTCTAAAAACGACAGTGTGGACGGACATGGTTTGTACTAAGGATGAGCGAATTTGTATTTATCCGCATTAATGTGGTCATAACCTTAGTATTATATATATGGGCCTTGATTACTGATTCATTTCAAATCACTTTGTGTCAAACACTACTAGTCTTCTTGAATGAAAGAGAGTTCTAGAAGCCTTCTCTGAGTGTCCCTTCACCTCTGCACACGATAGACTCGGGTCCACGGCGGCACCAGGGCCAGGATGCGGGCCACCAGGTCCACCAGGGCGCTGGGAGAATAGCTTTTGTAGCGACCCGTTTTCCACAGCTCGTACAGACCCGTTCCACGGATCACCAATGTCGGGTACAGCTTCAGGCCATCTGGACGGAAGGCGGGGTTCTCAAAGAACTCCTGGGGAAGGTGCAGAAGGAACCAAAAGAACAAAGAGAATGAGGAACTTGGGCCAAAAAAAGCTCATAAAAACAGTGACGTGAAATATGGAGTAAACCAAAGCTTCCCAAACTTTTTTTCCCTGTCATGAAACACCATTTTCTGTGAGAAATCTCACGACATAACAGCATGGTATTGACCAGGCACACAAATCGCAAAACAAGATTGTTGCTTTTCATTGACCCCTGCCCAGCCCTGCCACCACAGAGCAAAAAAAACAAAACAATTCTGACCCATAATTTTGAGGCTGTGTATGAACCTATGACTCAAGCACTGATTAAGTATAGCCCATTGTTTGTCTCTTGCCCACATCTTCAATTATTTTTTTTTTTTTTTGTTGCCGTTCACCGTGCCAAATGGAGGTGGGTAAGAGTCATGGACAGGAATCCTTTCAGACTATTTGCCCATATTTTCAAGTGCCCTTCTTCAATACAGCAGGACAGTTCACAGCAGACCATTTTTTTGTTGCCATTTCTGAATGCAGCCTGCACACCAGTCTAATATTCCTTGACCAATTGAAATGGTAGGCTTATCAAGTAAGATGGATGAAAGCCAAAAATGGAATGCAGATTAAAGAGTCACTTAGTTTAGAAGAATGTGCAATTTTCTGCAAATTGGAAATGATTCTAAAGGACAAAAACATTGATTGAAAAACAATGATTGAGTTTTCCTGCGGCAAACACACCCGCACCTCCTCTCCCAGGCGTGGTGTTGGGAAACACTAGTGTAGAGGTAGATTTCTGCCTCACCTGGTTTGACCCAGACTCTCACCTTGATTTCACTGAGACACTAGTCTGGTAGTGATGAAAACAAATAATAGTGTTTCAAGCAACACTCCACCATTTTTGGAAATATGTTAATTTTCCACCTCCCCTCAAGTTAATTAACTGAGCCAAACTTTTCTCCTATTCATCCAGTCCTTCTCTGACTCTGGCTATACCAATTTTAGCTCCAAATTAGCATTTATCATTGAATCGGATTGGACCGTTAGCATCTCGCCTGGTCTAAACCGCTTCAATGATAAATGTTAGTTTGGAGCTTAAAAAGGTATCGCCAGACTCAGAGAAGGACTGGATGAACAGGGAAAAGGTATGGCTCAATTAATTATCTCGAGGGGAGATGAAAAATGAACATATTTCCTCAAATGGTGGAGTGTTGCTTTCAGGGTAACAGTCATCCCCTGAACTCAGACATCCCAACCTGCTCAATTTGCTGCCCTGTCCCTTGTTCTGACTGTTTCTCTTACTCGCGAAAAAAAACCCCAAAAACAAACAAACAAAAAAAACTAAATTTGCACCTTTGTGTGACTTACGAAAGATCTTACATCACTAGCGGATGTCCGGGAGCCACTATCTAAATACGAGAGAATCCCAGAGCTTCCAGGTGACTGCTGATGTGATTTATTATCAGTTTCAAAAGTTTCGGTGAATAGAAAGTGACAGAAATGGAGAGTAGCATTACAAATCCCTTACTGTACGTCATCCCTTATATTAAGTCAATGCAAAGTCTGTGCCCATTACAATGCTGAAGTGGAGAGAGGGAGGAAGAATGGCCAGACTAAGCCATTGAGCTTCAAAGTACGAATAGTAGCTGTATGTAAAAATATTTGACTGTGGCCACGACTCACTTTTTTTTCTGAACAATTTACATCTGCTGCTTAATTGACTCATTACTGCTGGGTCTCTTGCTTCAGACTTTGTTGCTGCTGTGCTGCCATGGTTACCATGACGGTCTCTATCCATCTAGCGCCTGCAGCGTCACCGCCGCTACCTCATACGCAGTTTGGCCGAGAGCCGTTGCAATCGCTGCGACAGCACAGTAAACTAAGGACGCCTCGGCAAACACACTGACACAAAAGTGTGTCATTTCTGAGGACAGTGCCACTCAAGGTGCCTCTACATATTGATGCTGTAAACAAAAATAAAACTCATAGTTTGGTGGCGTTGTAGACTACTAGGTCAGAATAATAAGTAAAGAGAGTTCAATGTACGTATTAAAGTTTTTGTTTAATAGTAACATGTCTGGGAAATATGTGATTTGTGTACTAAAGTTTACGTGTGTGTGTGTGTGTGTGTGTGTGTGTGTGTGTGTGTGTGTGTGTGTGTGCGCATTCTGACAGTAATACTTGATCAAGTGTAACTATGTGTTTTGAGTAAAAGTTTAACTGTGTGTGTGTGTTGGTGTGGGTGTGTGTCTGTGTTGGTGAGATGTCTGCGTGGGGGCAGATAAGTAAGCATCCGGGCTGGAGACACTCTTTAATGGGATTCTGCTATCAGTCTCCCGTTTCCTCGCTCCTGTGCCAACCCCTCCGTCTCCCACCTCCGATACCAGCTGCAGGAAAAGGGACCCCTCGCTCCTCCAGAGACAGCAGGGGGAGGAGAGGGGCAAGAAAGCAGGAGACAGCAAATGAGAGAGAAATGGAGAGAGAGAGAGGGAAAGAGAGAGAGAGGGGTGCAAAGGAAAAAGGAATGGGTAGAGAGGGAGGAAGCGAGAGAGAGAATAGTGAGAGAGAGAGAGAGAGAGAGAGAGAGAGAGAGAAAGAAAGAGAGAGTGACAGACAGGTGGAGCGGAGCTATTACCAGAGCTGAAAGCAACAACAAACAGAGAAGTGAAATGAAGGAAAAAATAAGAAAGGCAGAGTTTGCAGGGGGAAAAAAAAAGAAAGAAAGAAAGCGAGCCAGGATCGAGGTAACGCGTGGAAAAGAAACTGACAGACCCAGAGAGCGAACAACGGAGAGCCAGAAAGCTCGAGATAAAAAAGGAAGGAAAAAAAAGAAGAAGAAAAATCGAGTGTGACCGCAACCAGAGGGGGAAAACGAGAGAACACCCTGTGACGCAGGTGGGCTCTTTGGAAGAGAAGCCTGAGCGCGATAACGCAGCCCTCTCCACATTAAAGAGGCAGAGGACTCGCCGGCCAGGCCCAGTCAGGAGGAGCAGACATTAATCTTACCCCCCTCTTCTCCTAGCCTCTCCTCTCCTCTCCAAGCCTAAAACCCTGCACTGGTATCGGCCACATCTTCAAGGGAGAGGGCCGCCATGGCCAAGCCACCGGCAAACGCCACCAGCTGATAGCAATCAGATTATCCAAAATGAGAGGAAGATGCATCTGCAGCCAGGGAGAATATCAAAGCGGAGTGTGACGCAACCTGGGATGGAGGAGGGGGTAGAACTTGCTGCTACATACCAAACAGAGAAACACGACCAGGTTGTAGAAGTGTAGCTGCAATTTTCTTTTCAATTTTTTTCCCTCTCATGACTTATGGTAAACTGGTCAAACAAGAGTTTATCGATTTTCTCGTCACAGCTCATGGAATCCAGTAGTAGGGTGACAAGTTTGCTTCAATTTTGTCGTGTCAGAGATCGTTCAGAGCAAACACAGCTCGGGAGCAGTCTTTATACAGTGTATTATTTATATCAACTTAACATTAACTTTAGAAGTCTTTGTACTTTTTAAGAACACCTTACATTTGAATTCTGTTTTCAGAAAAAAAAATCAGCATAGCTATTTGAGATATTAATCTCTTCAGATATCTAGGTCTATTAATCTATTAAGTAACCAGGGGTCTTTTTTTTCCCAGACAAGAATTACCCAGGGTACCGGATTAAAGTTTGATGGACAAGCATTAATTTAAATCTATGATGAGCTTAATCCTTATCACAAACCACCTGGCCTTAAGGCTTTTCAGGCCTACCATGCCATGACTACATAAAACTAATAACTAAAATAATCAAAATAATTACAGATCATAAACACAAATTCTAGGTCCTCTATGCTTGTTAAATTAACACAAGCAGTTGCCATTAAGATAAAAAAAAATGGCATCAAAGGGAGCAGTAGAAATAATAGGCCAAAATAATAATAAGTACATAAGTAAATAAATGAATGAAAATAAAAAAATAAAAACAACTCCACCACTGATGTTCTTTTGCTTAAACTGCACCAGACTCTGTCAGACATGCTGCCATCACTCTCCTGAAACTCACTCGTACAAAAGCCCCCAGTTGAGCTCCGGCAACGACGACACAAAAGAGCTTCCTGGCTCAGTGCTAGGGGGAGGGAGTGAGAGAGTGTGTGTGTGTGTGTGTGTGTGTGTGTGTGACAGTCTGAATGGGCCCACCCATGCGGAGACACCCCTGATTGGGATTGCCTCTCCACTCTAATGGAGCCTTCTGTATTAAAGCCCCCTTCGGTAATAAAGGTACAATTCATCCCTGATAATGGAGACTGCCTTGTGGGGACTAGACAGGGGTGTGTGTGTATGTGTGTGTGTGTGTGTGTGTGTGTGTGTGTGTGTGAGGGGGTCTTTCAGCGTCACCACCGCACCCTGATGACAAAAAAGGGGAGGGGGTGAGATGATGAGGTGAACACACAGATCATCACACACCTATGCACACACCTATTCTTTCCCCCCCTCTCTCTCTCTCTTCCC
>JASCQY010000048.1:10901590-10913000 GCA_030264315.1 Sardinella tawilis | reverse complement strand
ATCTAAGTACTGAACACACTGAGAAGAAAATTATATGCGTTTTCTTGAATAATACTTGGGCATAATACAAATACATAGATATCAAAAAAGGTGGCGTGTTCTTTAACTATTGTTAATTGAATGGGGCATAGCGAAATTAAACTGAGAGTAAGACACTATGCCCCATTTACTCAGTATAAGTTTCCGGTTCAGTATTTGGCCTATGTTGCATCAAATGTTTTCACTCTTTTTCCAATAGACAGCATTCAGTGACCTTAAACAACAGGGCTTTGGATTGATTCACACTAAACTTCTCTTTTAAACATACAGTTTATAATGACATGATTATCTGTGTTATCTCAGCATTGTAAAAATGTATTGAATTGATCAAGAAACAAGGTCAAGGTTACATGGCAAAGCCGTTATCAACCGGGTTGTTACCAGAGTGAGTAACATATAAGGGGGAGTCTAGGTGGGATTACAGGCAAAATATTGAACTACTTTTGCTGTTAAATGCCAACTATTTAATATCACCCAAACACACACACACACACACACACACACACACACACACACAAAATAGGAGTGTACTTACTTGTTGAGGTTGATGTCTTTCCCCTCTTCGTGAGCTTCAACTAGTTGCTTGATAACATCAGCTATGGTCATCATCATCAACTCAGCACGGCTGAGGTCACCTGGGCAAGTGGGAGTAGGAATTTGAACTCTTGAAATTGTGGCATGATGGAGGCCTAACATTATCTTCCATGCTTATTGATGCTAATTACATTCATATCTGCCAGACAACAGGGTTATGCCGTTAATCCCCGATAATCAGAGATTGTGTCGCATTCTCTCTCAGTAGGCCAACAGTTTTTGGTTAACTTAAACAAGTCTAACGTTAACGTTATCATTCAAGTCTGTCCCTCAGAGAGAGATGGAGATGGCTGAATGTCGACACGACTTGTAGCGAAGAATTAATAACAGATTTCGTATTTTCTGAACGTGAAAGAAAGTCATATGACTCGTCCTCAAGATATGATTTTAAAAGACACAACTATGCAACATGTTACAACTTCGCTAACTGGTGTTACGTAGTTATGGCTAACAGTGACAGATAAATCACTTACTCTTTTTCTTTGGCTTCCCCATAACAACAACACGACCAGTATTATTTCACGGACAACTTAATGATATACAGTGATACTGTATTTTATATAGATTTATACACAACTGTATATTAAACACCAAATATCCGAACATCCAGCATCCAGCATGTCAACATGCTTATGACCGTATTTCGATTAGAACTGTCGAAAAAGACTTCCGGGAAGGTGCATGAACATTTTTCTTTCGGAAGAAAAAATAGAAATTCATATACAGTTCCTAGTCCCATGTACGATCGAAGACTGGTGACAGGAAATTCTGGTGGTCTGGATTATAAAAGTGCACTAATGAGCCTGATATGCATGATAGCTTCAGGGATAATTGTGGGAAAAAGAATGCATCTGGGTCAGTTTATTAATTATGCACATTGGGCTGTTCATAGCTGCATTATGTTGTTTGTAACCTTCAGGCTCCCTTGTTTTATTTTTTTTTTAATTTATTTTATTCTTAAACTTTACTTCTCTATTCAGATCAAGTATTTTCGAATTAAATGCAGTTGCTTGGAGGCAGTTTTCTTTTACAATTTGCATCTGCCAGTGTTTTGTCTAAGTAAGAATTATTATGATTATTAATCAATCATGCCTGTGAGTAACTATTGAACACCGACAGATAAGACCAACATTTATCCAGTTACGGCCATTCCTCCTGGTCACGGTCACTTGGACTGTCACTGTGCGTCCGAGCAAATCCGCCTCAGTGCAAATCTGTGCATAGGCGCACAACCTGTTGCTTGCCCCACAGCAGAACCTGTTCGAAGTCTCAGGTTAAAATGGCTTCAGTGGTCCCTCTCGGGAGTATCAGGAAATGAAGCAGGTGGAAATGTGTCAGTTTGCTTTTGAAGTGTCATCTACGAGAAAAGCTGTAACGTACATTTCACTGGCGGTTATTGGATGGACACTATTGAAGAAAATACTTTTGGAGAGCTACTCTGTTTGGAATGTTTTATGATTGGAATAAAGCCAGTAGTCTAACCTCAGAAGCTAATAGCAAGCTAGTGTTAACGTTAATTCTCATCGGAGCTCCCTTCAAGATCGCTGGTAAGATACTTTTGTTTATGCAACGCCATTACATTATGTCTACATGCCGAATCGTCAAATAGAATATGTCACTGTAATATCCTAGGTTAACCTGCCGTTGAATCTCAGGTGTGCGTTACAGATGTAAAGCTATGTCACTTGAACCATCTGTTTCCATTAAACCAGGTTAACGTTGTTCACAAGAGCTGAGTTTGTGTAGGATAGACTACTGAACGAACGAAAGTGTGTAGATTATGGCGTGTGTGTAATGTAATGAGCTTTAGGCTACATTAAATTGTATGTAGTAGAGCGGGTGCTTGGGGTGGATTATTCATAATTTTACTAATCAGTTTCGACGATCTATAGTCTACAATATCAGCGATCGGTGTAAAATGCAATTGTTTATTTATTTTTTTTTTAATCGACCTAGACTCTCTGCACCACCATGGACGAAAGTTTGAATGATGACTCAAACGTGAAGGTTGCTGTACGGGTCCGACCAATGAACAGGAGAGGTGAGACATGAACGAAACCTTGTGACAGTCATTGCATTCCATTAAGTAATGCCCTCTATCCAGCCAGTCGCTTCCCAGGGAAACAGTAGCGTGTTATTGGGCTGTGCGCACGGAAATAGTGCGCTCTATTGGATGTTTAAATATAATTTTGTACATGGAAAAGCAAACAGCAGGAGATTATATCCACCATTTCTCATTTCCCTTTGCTTGGCATGTTGTCCTTGGGGCAGAGTTTACTCTTTGATGCCAGACTGAACCCACTTATTGTTTTCAAGGAAATCATGTTCTTCTTACCCATGTAATTTATTTTTTGGAAAATAGGGGACGTAATTTTAGACTGTACAGTTATTCAGCAGATCTGTGCCATTCTTTCAAAAACAGTGGTGCCACACACATCGCCAACCGTCTTGCAAATATCTCAGTGTTACTGACCTGCTGTCCCACTTTTGTGTTGTTCCTAATGACACTAGGAAATTAATGTTTTTTTCTGTCTCTCTCCTCCCTCTCTCTCACTGTTACACCTCCCTCACAGAAAAGGATCTGAAGACAAAATGTGTTGTGGAAATGGAAGGCAACCAAACCATCCTCAACCCCTCTATGGGGAACATGGGAAAAGGGGACACAAGGTATGCTTTGGAATGCTGCTGGTGGACTGTGTATGTAGACCTCTGTGTTACCACCACAACTTTTGGAAGTGGAACACAAGTGACATTTTATCAGGAGTCTTCACTGACACATCAGACTGATAGCTGTGACATAGCTAGACGGCAGGGACACAGTGCAGGGCTGGCACTGAAGACACTGAGTTGTGAAGGGCCGCGCCAACAAGGCATTACAGCCTGGCAGGGTTAGTTCACTGCCATAGAGAGATACAATAGAGCCCTTGACTGATAGCCTGGCCTGGTCTGGGTGGCCTGACTTATTGAAAAGAAGCTTGACTTTTTCTCTTGACTCTCTCTCTCTCTCTCTCTCTCTCTTTCTCTCTTTCTCTCTCTCTCTCCCTCTCTCTGTTTTTAATCTGACATGGGCCGGGTGGTGACTCCCACCAATCTAAATTCCTCGGCTACTTTGGCCGTCCGGTTATCATAGCAACCGGTATAGGGCCCAATGGAGTGTAACCTTGGATTCTTCTAGTGGCGAAGGAAACAATGTGTCCCTCTGTCTTTCTTTGTATGTGTGTGTGTGTGTGTGTGTGTGTGTGTGTGTCCATCCATCAGAAAGTAAATAAGGGATCAGAGGAGCAGGTATAATTTCCCCTATTGCTTAAAGCTGCAGTGGTTGGGAACCTCCACCATTGTCTATCATTCCCATCAGGACAGAATGTGCTGGAGTCAGATTCTTTGGGAAAGGATTGAAGTGAACAAGAAGAAATTTACAACTTGTGATTCTTGAAATTTTTGCATATCGCTTATTCAGAGTATGTAATCCAAGCACGCTCTTGCATAGTTTTGGTTTGTGGATTTTTGGAGTGAATTTAATTTAATTGAGTGTGGGGAAGGCACAATATTTAATTGCTCCCGCCCCACCATGTTCCAAGTTCTTGGTTTTTTAAACCGTTGTGTCCAGATAATGTTGCTGACATCACATTCTCAGAGCTCTTGTGTTTTTTTTTTTTTGTTTTTTTTTGTTTTTTACATCGGAACATCGGGACGGGAACCGGAAACAGGGAATTCTCACAGGATGCTTTGCTCTTCAGGAACCAGCGATGCCGTCCCTTATCTCACATCCTCACATTCAAAACAGGCCTTGCTTTATTACCCGTGTCCCACAGCTTGTCAGCCTTTCCAGTCCGCCAGCTGTTTGCATTTTCCACCGTGTTCACATGAGCATTCGTCACCTCACATTGTGAGCCGTGTGTCGGTGATGGAAGGCTGTCATGCAGCATTTTGTGTTTGTTTTTAATTTTGGGTCTTTGGTGCTCTGGTGATAGTAAAAAAAAAGCACCATCCCTGGGAAAAAGAAACTGTGTTTGCTGTGGTGTGTGTGGGGTGGTTTGTCCATATGAAAGTGTAGAAAGGGAAGTTGTGGTGTAGTAGATCTTTGCTTTTTATCAGTCTGTCTCTTTCTTTCTTTCTTTCTTTCTCTCCTCCACTCTCTTTTCCTCTCTCTCTCTCTCTCAGTGTCTTTCTGGTTAGACTATCTGCCGATTTGACGGTTTGTCGAGTCCTCCGTCTCCCTCCCATGGGGCCCTGTCTGTTAGCGATTTGGTAATAGTGCTACAGGCAGGAGCATGTAGAGAAGGCAAGGCCAAACTAGTGTGTGTGTGTGTGTGTGTGTGTGTGTGTGTGTGTGCGTATCGTATGTGTGTGTGTATGTGTGTATGTGTGTGTGTGTGTGTGTGTGTGTGTGTGTGTGTGTGCGTGTGCGTGCTTCTGAATATGTGTGGGAGGTTTCTAGAACAGCCTATGTCTGCCCGTGCCTTTTAAACCATAAACCGCCAACATACACTGATGTTTACTCTTGCACACATAATTACATGTGCAAGTAAATACAGAGTCTCTCTCTCTCTCACTTACTCCCTCCCTCACTCACTCTCTCTCTCTCTCACACACACACACACACACACACACAAGTACATACTGCTCACTCTCTTTACAAAGGGTGGGACTGTTCTTTCATTGGCTACTGCCCAGGTGACTACCTCGCCTTGCCCAGGTATTCCCCTCACAAAAGACCCACAGATATCCTGCCCCCCCCCCATACACACACACACACATACACACACTCTTCCACCACCACTGATCACTAATTTTAATCTCTCAGTGGTCTCTCTGCAACTGTCCCTTCCTATCCTGTTCTTCGGTGTTAGATGGGTGTTTCTCTTCCTGTATGTGTCCCAGCATGCAACTGTAATTGCCTTGGGCTCCAGCCGAACAGGCCAAACAGGCTACTGATAGGCTGGAAGCCTCTCATTTATTTGACATTAAGGTGCTCTCACAGTGCGGTTCTGTCAGTGGGAAACCCAACCCAAGAGTCATAGACAAATATGGAATTTCTGTGTCCACATTCCCAAATGCCTTTTAATTCAAGGCACCAACATGAAACTTTAACCTGTAGTTGTGATTTGAGGGGTTTTAGCCAGAGCTGCATTACAAAACACACACACACACACACACAAACCCACACACATTTCTCCCTTCCTTTCTTCCTTCCTTTATTCATTCATTCAATCGTTTATTCACTCATTCATTCATTTGCTCTGCGGTTGCATAGATCACAAAGCTTCTGATCACTCAAAGCTTCTGAAATTTTACAAAGCTGCTTCTTTAAGTATCTTTAAGTATTTTGAGTTTCTCGAAATGTCTGTATTTTCTGTCAATCTGTATTTTCTGTAAGGAAAGAAAGGCCTTTTGGGAATTTTGTTTACTGTTTACTGATTGTTACCAAAACCAGATATGCACTAATAGAATAGTCCTGCCAAGACATGTTCAATAGAAATGGTCAAAGATCAGAGAACTCCTAGAGAAAGCTTCAACCACATTACCACCTGTGACTTTCAAATGAGGGAGCGGCTTTCAAGAACTTTCCTCCATTATCTTTTCAAAGATGCCATTGTCCCTATATTAGAGGGGAAGCATGTGCTCCTGTCAGCACGGCTCTGGTGGCTTGTCAGTCAGGCACTCCAAATGTTCCACAGCACAGCCATTGTGGCTGGTTATCTGTCTGATCTCCTCCATGCAAGGTAGCTTATATCAGGGTATAAGTAGTGCTCATTGCCTGCAGTTCTATCAACCGGTGGTATGATAAACAGAGATAAATGCATTCAGTACATACATACAGTACATACATACATCGTACATAGTACATGCATATTGACATGTGTACACATACACACATGCGTATATACAGTACAGGCAGACAGACAGACAGATCAGACACATGTGTTTCTCTTTGATGTCTAAAAAGCCTTTTTCCTGCAACAATGAAGACTTTAACCTCCCCCTCCTGATCTTTTTATTTGATCTGAATTAGTCTAATAGAGTTGAAGTAGAAGTTTCCCAGGACCAAAATCTCATGATGCTCATTTCTTGTGTTTTTTTTTTCTTCTGTTTTCTCCCTCTCTAGGAGTCAGCCAAAGGTGAGCCCCTTACTCTGACTAAGCCTCTCCTAATACATGGACGCTCAACAGTGGATTAAGCTTTCGACTGGTTTATTTGCTATTTCAAAATCTATGATTGGAAGCTTTTTTTCCTACATGATAAATGTTTTCTATTTGCTTCTTTGTAGGTGTTTGCATATGACTACTGTTTTTGGTCTATGGATGAAGCAGACGAAACAAAGTTCGCAGGTAGGTAGGATGGTACTGTAGTCTGAACACAGCCAATATGCATCAGTAAAATTTCATAATGGCACTTGATGTTTCAGTAATCTGAAAAAGTTCAGTTCAGTTGTTTAACAAGCTTGACAAATATACAGCTCACTGAATGGATGAAATGAACCAACAGTCCTTCCTGTAGGTTTCCCAGTTCTGTTTTGTCATCATTGTGTGTGTGTTTGTGTGTGTGTCTGTGTGTGTGTGTGTGTGTGTGTGTGTGCATGTTCGTGTGTGTGTGTGTATGTGTTTCAGGTCAAGATGTGGTGTTTCAGTGCCTGGGGGAAAGCCTTCTGGACAATGCTTTCCAGGGATACAATGCCTGTATCTTTGCTTATGGACAAACAGGTAGACATTTTTTAAACCAAATTCCACTTAACAGTAGTGAAAACCTTTTCTCAAGAATTTCAGTTACAGTCAGAAATGACTCTCAGTCTCACTTGGGGGTGGGGTTGCTTAGCTTGCTTACCTATCTGTATAAAACTTAAAACAATCTAAAAATATTTCACCACATTGTATTCTGATAGGATCGTACTGTGATTGCTGTAACATAATTGAACTATGTTGATGCAATGTGATTTTCTGGGTCCAAGGCTCGGGGAAGTCCTACACCATGATGGGCTCTGCGGATCAGCCGGGTCTTATCCCCCGTCTGTGCAGCACGCTGTTTGAGCGCTCGGCCAAAGAGCAGCGGGAGGGCGAGAGCTTCACCGTGGAGGTTTCCTACATGGAGATCTACAACGAGAAGGTCCGAGATCTGCTGGACCCTAAAGGGTGAGACCCAGAGAGAGAGAGAAAGAGATCCAGGGAGAAAGAGTCTCACACACACACACACACATACACATACAGAAATGTGCATAGCCATACTTCTGCAAACTCAGCCAGTTAGCCTAAACAGAGTTGCGCGCACACACACACACACACACACACCACACACACACACACACACACACACACCACACACACACACACACACAGACACCACACACACACACGCACAGTCATACTTCTGCAAACTCACAACATCTGTGACAACTAATTTGCATTAATAGAGTCGCACGCGCACGCACACGCACACACACACACACACACACACACACACACACACACACCACACACACTATGACACTATGTTTCTGCATCCATCTGATATCCATCTCTGTGTTTTACAGTGCTACAAAATAACTAAGCATATCAATTCAGTATCAGCAGTGTGGCAGCATCAGGCCTCTGTGTGCTTCCGCCTATTTCCTTTGTTTGTTGTTTGCAACACTCTCACACTCCCTTGAATGAGCACTGACAACATCTGTCATGGCCACTCACCGTTACTGATGTTAGATCACTATAAATATTGTTCTCCCGTACAAAAGGTGTTTACACAATAGACACGGGGACATTGTAGCTGTAGCATTGTAGCATTGTAGCATTTGTTTAGCAGCTGTCCCTGGGTAAGGGGTCTTGAGTATGTATCACAGCACCCACCCCACCCCAGGGCCTGAGCCCTCAACCATCAAACACATTACTGGACTAATTCAGTTTCATGAATGGCTACTACATGTCAGTCAAATGGGGAATCCAGTGTGAATCAATCTCTAGCTAAGTGGTTTGAGGTCACCGAGTGCTGTCGTGCGGAAAAAGAATTTGAAAATTTGACACAACATAGACCAAATATCAAACTTGCACTTTACACTAACGGAACTAACCTGTGCCCATTCAGTTAAAGTTAGCTGCCAGTTTTGTATTCAGTTTATGTTGCATCAAATCTCTCTATAGTCAGTACTCTGTGACCTGGAACAACATGGCTATTGATTAGTTCAACCCATATTTGATTGGTTCAACCCACATCATAACATACATAAATGTGATTTAAAAACCCTCAAAATGTTTTTAGTTTTCTTAAAAGTTTAGAAAATCCATTCACTCGTAAGCTGCAACTGTAAAAAGACACATCACCTGGTTGCATCTAATCAAGGTCCAATCAATAACAACCATTTGATGTCTCTTTTACCCATAAAGCATTGAGACATACATGCAATGGCATCTTACAAGCCAAATGAAGGGATTTTATACAAAATAATGCTTTTAATACAAAAGAAAGCATTTTGAGTGTTTTTAAATTGCTGTTAGATGTAGCTGATGCCAATGTCAATCTTATAAGGTCATCATATCTTACTAACAAGGGAACCTTTTAAGTCTTTGAGGATTCAGGGCAAACACTGGGATTCAGCCAGAGTCCTCAGAGGAAATAATTCTGCTCCAGTGTGGTCCAAGCAGGATGTGTTGACAGCTGAATTGCTGAGTTACTTCTAAGTGCATGACGGATTGCTTTCTCCACTGCGATAAGATAAGATAAGATACGTCTGGCTCCTTGTACTAACTTCAGAGAGTTTGGCTCTTCGTGTGGCACTCCGAGATAAAGGGAGAGGGAGTCTAGGCCGGGAGTGGCTAAGCTACTCTAGTGTGATCTACTCCCTTGAAGATCAGGCGGCTGCCTTGGGAATGATGAAGATGAAAGGAATGGAATGTTGGCAGGATTCGTAGGGGAATGGAGGAGCCAGGCTAACATGCAGAACCTTGTTCCCCACTGAGAATTATTCGGCAAAAGGTCGAGCACTTTTAGAACAGATATAGCACTTTGTAACTGGACAGTCGCTGTTGAGTATGGAGTAGCACTGAATATGGTACATTCATTTTTTCACCAATGTTAACAGGCCTCTTTTATTGAGCTAGAGACCTGAACAAGTTTGCCCAAGGCTGGCAATAGCATGAAAAAAAAATGAAACATTAACACGCACAGCCATACTTCTGCAAACTCACAGGTCTTCTGTGACAACCAGATAGCAATAGCATGTAAATAAAGCAAAAAAGGAAAGCTTATGTTAAGCAGGATATTCCTGTATTCCTCATGTTGCTTTAGGTTTATTTCAATTGGTTATAATGTGTATGATGCCATTCCCTTGTTCCCCTCCCCCTGTACAGTATGTGAGCTCAGGTGTGATGTTTTGGGTCCTCCACCCCTGTAGGAGTCGCCAGGCGCTGAGGGTGAGGGAGCACAATGTCCTTGGCCCTTACGTGGACGGCCTCTCCCGCCTCGCCGTCACAAGCTACAAGGTAGCCCACTGCACATCAGCTTCATTAGCACAAACACTTGGTTTCACTTTTGCTTCCTGTGGAGCTCAAATTATGCACAAAAGATAGATATTTCTGTACAGTGGTTTGTCGGAATGGGCAATATAGATTTAAGACTATGTTATGAAATTTGGTATTTCTAGCAATATAAGCAAATATGATATTACTTTGTGCCATTCACCTCTGTCTCCTTGACCACATGGCACACATAAATATCCTACTGACCATCGTTAGCGATTAGCGATTCTTCCCTGCCTAGGTTTAGACCGTTTCAACAGCTGTGATGGGAGAGGTGGCACACAATAATACTCATTTCTTGTGCAGGACATTGAGTCTCTGATGTCGGAGGGGAACAAGTCTCGCACAGTAGCCGCCACCAACATGAACGAGGAGAGCAGTCGCTCCCACGCTGTCTTCAACATCATCCTCACACACACTCTCGCCGACCTGCAGTCAGGGGTAAACATTTACACACACACACACAAACACACACACATATAAAGTTTATCCTTTCTGTAGGAAAAAGGAAAAGATTTGCACACTGCTTTCAAAAGACTGACATTTTAATAGAAAAAAGGTAACGTTTCGATCTTGCTATCATGATATGAAGATCGCAATTTCGAAAGGATGTTATCTTTTTTCTATGAAAATAAGTCTTTTGAAAGCAATGTGCAGATCGGTTCCTTTATTCTTCAGTATGTTTTTTTATTTGATTTGACACACACACACACACACACACACACACATACACACACAGTTACCTACACCTACACAAATAGCAGTTCTAGGTCCATGGAGTTCCACTCAGTGTATTACAGCAGTAGTCTGTGCTCTTACTCAGAGGAGTGTGGTTGGGAAAGTGGCTGTTATGAACTTTGCGGTCCCCCCCCCCACCCCCCCCACTGTTTGCTGCAGACAAGTGGAGAGAAGGTCAGCAAACTGAGTCTGGTCGACCTGGCAGGAAGTGAGCGGGCGGCTAAAACGGGGGCCGCCGGAGAGAGACTCAAAGAGGGAAGCAACATTAACAAGTGAGTGCCCACACACACACTCATGGGTGAGCACGTACCGTACACACACTGCCTCTGCCACACACAAACACACATTCTCTCTCTCTCTCTCTGTTTGTCTCTCTCTCTCTTTCTCTCTCTCTCTCTCTCTATCCTCTCATTCTCCCATTCCCTTCCTCCCTTACTTTCTGCTTCATTGCTTAGTTCTAGAAAGTGTTACAAGTGTCTAATTCTCCTTTCCTCTGGTCTTATCCAGTTCTCCTAACTCTCTCCATTGTTCTCCCGGGG
>JASCQY010000048.1:10864636-10882641 GCA_030264315.1 Sardinella tawilis | reverse complement strand
TTTGAGGCATTATGGGACATTTTTGAGCCTGGCATACAGAAGATTTGGATTCAGCACCCTTCAAAACCCCTGAAAACGTTGTATGCCAAAAATTAACATGAAATGCCTTCAGGGTTAATCTTTTCTGAAAACTGACTCTGACTATATCATTTCCTCAGGTCACAGCAGAGGCCTCAACAGCAGAAGACCAATCAGAATCCGTGGAGGCCCTTCCCCCGCCACCATCTGGCCTTGAGCCAGAGGAGCCAACCCCTAGTCCTGTGAGTGACGTGTCAAGCGGTTACATGTCCACCAGCATCTCAATGGGAACCCTGAATGAAGCCCCCATTTCAACCTCAGATCAGACCGCTTCTGCTGCTATGGACTTTGAGTCGGAGAGCTTTGCCAATCAGGATAGCCTAGAGGTGGGCACTCCTGTTTCTCCGCCAATCAAAACTGCTGCTGACGATACCGACAAAGATGAGATTGAAGAACCTCTGGTTTGCCTCGGAAACAAAGATGAGCAGCCAGAGTTCTTACCAGCTTCAGAGGACCAGACCAAAACTATCCCACAACAGACTTCTCCAACACAGGAGGAACCTACTGATGTTTCCCCTGTTTTCTCCTCTTCTCCCTCTGGAGCTGAAACTGATGTAACACCCTCTTTAGTATCTCAAGAGGAATCACACACTACTAGTCTGGAGCCTTCAACCCCAGAAGAGCCCCCCTCCAGCCTTGTTCCTACCCCAGCAGAAACTCAAACCTCTCCTGGGTCCTCACCCTCCTCTCCCTCTGAGGTGCCCCACTCTGGTACCCCAGAGCCAGAGCCTCCCTCAGTCCCTGACACCTTTTCAGAGATGGCACATGAGTCTTATCCTAGTTCACCACAAGCACAACCCCCAGCCCTTCCCAAAGATGCATCTTCTGTAACTGACTCCCAAAAACCTCAACCTGCAGATGAAGACATCTCTCCAAGCCTGTCACAAGCTTCCTCTTTGACCCAGCAATCGGAGGCACCAGCGCAGCCTGCACCCACCACCTCCGCCTCCAACAACAACCAGTCTCCACCCAAAGGTGCAGCCATTGGCAACCCGTTCAAAATCCAGAAGATCAAGACCTCAGATATTAAGTCCTTCAAAGGCATTGTGGAGAACCCTGGAGAGCAAGGGGAAAGTGGCAGCCTGCTAAGCATCTCTGAGCCCCTGGAGAGGCTGGAGATCATCTCTGACTCAGAAGAGGGCACTGAGGTCCAGGAAGGACCAGAGTGCCCCTTGCCAGACTGGTTGAAGGAGGACATTTATGTGACTGTAGGCACCAATAAGCATGGCACCGTGCGCTATGTGGGACCCACAGAGTTTGCTGAAGGCACTTGGGTTGGTGTGGAGCTGGATGTTCCAGCAGGTATGCTGCTTGGTCATGTGTTTCCAATGTTGGGCAACTGGGTACAGAACTAGTAAAGTCTGATTTGGTTAAAACTAGACATGTTGAAATTGCTGAAATTGATATGTTTGTTTAGATGTAACACTTTGACCTTGTTTTATATTTTAAGACATTTTAAGTTTTAGCACTTCATACATTTTTAGTATATACAGTAAGTATGACTATCTGATTTACAGTATATGGTTTATGGAAGTATGAGGGAGTGATATTCATCATTGCATTTATCTGCCATCTTTGATATAATCTCTCCCATAGGGAAGAATGACGGCTCTGTTAATGGCCGATACTACTTCCACTGCAACCCTGGCTATGGTGTGCTGGTGCGTCCGGACAGGGTCACTAGGGCAGAGGGCACAGCGAAACGGAAGAGGAAGAAGAGACACAGCACCAACCTCTCGGGCTCCACCACCAACCTCTCAGGGTCCAGTACCAACCTCTCGCGGTCCACGACCAACCTCTCCATCTCCAGCACCAGTTTGTCTGGATCCAGCAGCAGGCTCTCCGCTTCCAACACCAACCTGGCAGCCCTCACTGCCATGGCGAAGAGGGAAGGGGCTGGTGGTGCCCGACGGGGTGAGAACAGGAAGTCTTGGAACAACTGACTCAATAGGGAACATTCTAGAATGACTCTGGGCTCACCGCTGCCCGTGTCACTGAAATCTGCAACAATACAGACCTTGCCTGTGTAGCCCATTGATGAAGCACTATTTGTTTGTGGTTAACAGATCATGAGCGATTTCAAAACCCCAAAAGTCCAAATCTGCAGCACATAGATGACTCAACGGAAGCACTAGCCAAATGTTTATTTGTGCCAATTCTGTTTGCCTTCATGATCAAGCACCAAATAGGGCGGGAGATCTGCTTTTTAATCAAAATAAATGTTTCATATTGTGAATAGTAATAAAAGATCTCCTGGAAGTGCCTTCAAGACCGCTGTCTGTCTGAAAACAGTCTCAGGATGCAATGGCTAATGAACTGCACTGAACATGGTGGACCTTTGCAGAGTTCTTTGCTTTGCTGCATTTTCTGAGTTTGTTGCTTTGTTGCATTTACCGAGGACATACCCAAGGACAGAATGTAAAACTCTACAGAGTCATCTTTCAAGAACATATTCTATGTGTTTGCACAGTTTTTAAAGATCAAAATTATTTTGCATTGGGTAGTGTGGACCAGTGGATTTTTATATTTGACATCATTGTATGAGTGTGGGTCTTACAAATAGTCAGTGTATGTTTGAGAACTGTAGTAGTCTGTGGATGGTGGTAGGTGTATGTGGTATGTGAGAGTGTTGTGTTGACAGAAGAAATGATGGATAGCCTAAGATATTTATGTGGTTTTACATGGTTTCTTTTTCAATGAATTGTAAAGAAGATGTTTTTGCCAGACTGGGTTTTATGTATGTCTGTTTTTTGTTGTTGTTGTTGTTGCTGGGTGTACGAATGACAGTAAAATCAGCATGGAATGACTGCTTTTATGATTTTAAAAAATATTGCATTAATTAAAGGTATTCAGCAATTTATTTATTAAAATTTGAGTGTTATGGCATTTGAATGATTTTATCTCTGTGCTGAGATATCAGATGTCTTATAGACCAGGAATTAAATTGCACATAATTATTTCACTGTTCAATAGGCAACTCAAACAAAACAGAGTCAAATGTTTTTGGAGAAAAGCTTTGAGTGTAAAACTTATAAGCACATGTCAACAGTGGACAGACAGCCAACTGCTTTTCTAAGGTATCTGAAAACGGCAAAATTGAATGAGGACAGAGGGAGAAAGAAGGTGAATGGTGGACATCTAGCATAGAGGACACTGGGAATGGGATGCTGAACTGAAATAGCCCCTGGCTCACTCATGGTCTGTAGTCTGCCTGGGACATGCATGGAGGTTCCCTTACCTCTGTTTTAAGCATGGTGGAGACAAATATCACTGAGAGGTGGGAGAGTTCTTCTCTCTAACAACTTTTAAATATGGCATGTTAATGTTTAAAATATACTGTATGTTGTGTTTTACGGCTGCTGAAAACCTCGACCTACGTAACCTACCAACCAAATGCTGTGGTCGACAACTATTTTGGTATTTGATTATCAGGTTTGTGCCATTTCAGGAAATATACCGAAGATTGCAGTTTATAATGTCCACATCATAACACTAAATTAAAACCTATATTAGTTTTATTTTTGATAAATTAATTCTACATGTATGACTTTGTGTGTGATGTAGGTGTTGGCTATGCTTTTTAGGTTCTTACATTGTACATTTTATTTAAATGTTTATTTGATGTGGACATAGCAATTACATTGGAAAAAAAAACAGATGCATTGTTTAAATGTTTTAGCACAAGTGCTAATAGCCCACAGGAGGCTTTTGGTGAGATAAATTTGTAATATATAAATATATCAATTCAAATATTAAGACAGGAAAAAAGAACAAACAAGAAGAAATAAAGTGAAAATAAACAAAGTCAAAGGCTACAGAGCAAAGGCAGTCTGATCAAGCAGTCAACCATTTCGATTTTAGCCAGTGTTTGAGTCCTTTGTAAAAAACATTTATGTCTCTAGTTTTAGCTCAGTGGGTTGAGGGTTCCAGAGTTTGGCCCCATTTACAGAGAGAGCAGACTGACAGAAAGAAGTCTTGCATCTTGGAACTAGACAATCACCACAAGTGGAGGCTTGTGTTACCGTTCTGTGAAAGCTCTGACTCCTGATGGCCACTTCAGAGAACAGTGTTGACACATGATTATTTACAAAATTGAAAAGAAATCTACAAGTACTAAAATTAATAACATTCTGGAGGTTATTTTTCTTTAATATGAGGCAGTGATGCAATTTTACTGGTTTCTGGTCCATGGTTTTATTTGTTTGCTTGTATGTGGGAACTATGGATTTCAGTGGTTCGGAGAAGCCTGTGACCATGATGTAATACAGTATGATAGGTGAGGGAAAATCATTGCATGCATGTATAGCTTTTCAGCTTGAATTGACAGGTTCCCTCTAATAAAACGAAAACCGTTCAGATTTGGTCTGACCTTGTTACAAATGTACTTAACCTGACTGTGCATGTACAGTACATCATAGTACTAACCTCTTCTACCTGGTCTTCTTTTTTACATCTCCTCAGCCTTGGCCAAACTGTGACAGCGTGGAATCGGGTAGACAGGTCTTAAAAGTGTCCATTAGCAGTTTTATTCCAATACACTTTAGATCAAGAGAATTGCTTTTCACACTCATCTAGTTCTCAAGTAATCGTGTGCTTAAAAAATATGGTTTGGTTGTTCAATACATACAGGAGCCTATGTGAATAAGCTTTTGCAAAAAAAAAAAAAATGGCTACTGTTACATCCTTACAATAATTGCATTTACATGGCATTTTTTTTTGTTTATTTGTTTACTTATTTATTTATTTACAGCTGGACCTTCAAACATTTACTGAATCTCAAATAGGCTAATTGAGATTCAGTAAATGTTTGATAAAATAATTAAAATGCATTGAAAGGGGGCTGTACTGTGCAGTTTCAATCCACCACACCTTCTCAGGGCTTTTCGTGCTGATACAAATGGTGTGGATGGAGGCAGGATTGCAGGTGCTTTTCTCCTATAGTTTGGGTACCGGCACTGCAACTCTTCTGGAAGTTACAACAAATTCAACAACTGTTACAACTGTAACAGCTTTTCTTAGAATGCAGAATAAATGAGAACAAATTACCAGACCAGTCATTATATAAAATCAAGTCAGCAAGTAACAAATAACAAGAAACAAATTTCATGATAAGAAAAATGGATGGAGATATCAGATGCAAATGGCGCATTTTCTTTAGCCAATGGATATGCATTGTGAATAGCAGCACCAGTTTCATAGCAGGCTTTGCCATCTTCTCTGTGATGGGCTTCATGGCAAAGAGGCAAGGAGTGCCAATGGAGATGGTGGCAGAGCCAGACAGAGATCATTGTGTCTTGAATTAGCATCCTGCATTCGAACAAACAAGTTCCATTGCACCCGTTGAGCTTTAATCATCATCATTATCATCATCATCATCATCATCTTCTTCATCATCATCATCATAAGTCCTCTGCCTGTAGGATTCTCTCAGGTCCTGGGCTGGCCTTGGTCCTCATGCTTCTCCCTAATGTCTGGGCTGGACTGATTTTTTCATGGTCCTTCTGCTAGGAGTCCAAATGGTGAGCTTTCACAGGACATCCACAGAGTAGGCTATTCCAAGCTTTTATACTCCAACCTCAAGGTGTTGTCTTTCCAGCGATGTGCATGATGACGCTGCTTTCAAGTGAACCCTACATATAACAGCATTAGTGACACTATTTTCATTGTAACACATAAACGTGAATGTCAGCCAATCAAGACAGAATCTTATCACAAATGAAACTGTAAGGTGGACAATGTCCATGTCACATTCAGGGAAACCTTTGATGTTTAACCGGTGTTTACAACCCATGACGCTGAATATGTCACCTGATCCCATGTCTGATTTCCTTACAGTTGGCAAGGGTGTAGACCATCATGACCTTCCTGTCTGATCTCTTCCCACCAACTTTGCGTCTAAAAATCTTCCTGGTTCTCTTCATCCTCTTCCTGGACTGCCTGCTCCAGTTGGCCATGCTTACTGCTGTCTGAGAAGTATGACTGGCTGTGAACCACCACATTCTACATGTCAAAAAAATTGTGGAGGATTTTTCTGAAAATAAGCCCCACCTTACTCTACCATGTCCTCTAGATTATTTGCTTGGTATTTCATTGCCCCACCTTTGTCTCACAGGTTAATTTGGCCTCGAACTGCCCCATCTTACTCTACCATGTCCTCTACATTATTTGCTCAGTATTTCATTGCCCCACATTTGTCTCACAGATTAATTTGGCCTCGAACTGCCCCTGAGCATAATATTTGAATTCATCAAGCCACTTGAATTGAATGTAATTAAAAAAAAAATAGCTTATATGCTATGCATAGCCAACATGGGCCTGCTTTTTTTTTTTTTTTTTTTTTTTGTTTTTTTTGTTTAGATTAAACCTACGCCTTTGGACTGAGGAGAAAAAAAGACCTCGTAAAAAACGACAAGGACATGGCTACAATGTAACAAAAGGTGAAACATTGAAAGGGATGCAAATACTTTCCAGGGGCACTGTATGTTGGACATATCTGAAATCTACTGTCGCTTATGAGTGTGGTAGGCCTACCTTAAAATGTAATCCTTAGACCCATTCATTCATAAATGACCTGTGTGAAATTGTTTTGTCCCCGATTGAATGTTTTGTGTGATTAACTTTTAGCTACTGACTTCATCTAGAAGAGCCCAGCCCAGACACCTTGCAGACGACTAGTTATTTGAGGTCACTGAACATAATGCCGAAGTGTCTGCCCAAAGAGGAAAGAATTTTACATCTCAAAATAATCAGGCATGTCATCTGGCAGCTATTGTGCTCTCTAATGTGGACATTTCAGAATAATTTGTCATGGTCACCAATGTTTGTTTTACAGCACTGGTCACAACTCTGTTGCCCTGATGACCTTGCCAGGGAAAAAAAAGAAACAGAATCAAACATAACTTGGCTTAGATATGCCATTTTGTTGAGACAGACATGAGCATTGTACATTTAGGTAAACTTAACATCCCTTCCTCCTTAGGAAATCAGCCTTTTTGGTTGACCGCTTTTATTGTACATGTTATTTGTTATTATAAGTGTATGTTTATTGTATGAGCTTATCCTGCATCAGCAACACCAACACTTACAAAAAGTGTTAATCAGTCCAGTTGCAACAAACTCTTTACGATCAGGTTGTCCATTTTATTAGAAATAGTCTAGAAATGAATTTCTAGAAATTAATTTCTAATAGTAAATTAAGACCTAATTTGCTTGAGGCCTGAGTGAGTGAATGGATGAAAAATGAAAACTTGAGTCATTCAGTTCCAGTATAACTTTTTAATTTCTGCAAAAATCAAAATGTCAGACTGATACAGACAGGTCTGGACATGGGCAGAGGAACCTGCAGCCCACCCTCCATGCAGCGTGCACATCACACATGAGCAGTAAGAGCCAGCCATTCTTTCCCTCTCCCCCCTCTCCCTCCCCCCCTGCTTTCAGTCAGATGGAATGTTCCAATTCCCCTGCCATTGTGACAGTGCCCTAAACTTCAAAAACTCAGTGCAACAGGGTACTTAAATTTGGGAGGCCCGGATGATACACCATCTCGTACAACAGTCAACCAATAAACCACACTCTACTGGCGTCCCTCACAATAAAACTAAGCTCAGGACGAGCCATGTTGAATCACTGTACAGCGTAAATGGACAATTTTTAAAGTGTTTCTTTTTTTTTTTTCTTCTTTAACCATTGTAAGGACATTGACCAGGCTCTCCACACGAGGGACGAAAATGACCAATAAGATACAGTTGGAAGAAAAATGTGAGGTTAATCAAGGGTGGAGCTTGTATTGGAAAGGCGGGGTGGAGGGTTTAATCGACCTCCTCCATGCGGCTGGCGTCGTCATCTCCCTCGAGGGGTGGGATCTCATCTGTGGAGGGGGCGGAGGCGGAGGCTGGCTCTTCTGTGGCGACATCATCGTCATCGATTCCTAATAGTGGAGAATACAAAAACAGCAACGTCAAGTTAAGCAAGGTAGCATTGGGAGAGACGTCACAAGCCTGACACACCTTTGCAAATTTACTTCGCTAAAAGTGCTCCAAGGATATGCGATACTAATTATTCCCACACAAGCCCAAGCATGTCCCATCAGCTAGCTAAAGTGAGACATAATGAGGGCACTAGTACACATGTGCCCTCGAGCAGACTGGCAGGAACACCACCAATCTTGGGGCATGCTTAAAGTCACTTTCAAAATGCTACTACATACTGTACACTGCTGGTATACCCAAAACGACCAGTAGTATGTAGTCTGCAGAATGGTTGGCATTTCAAATTAAAGACAGACACTCTTGCGATCTAACTGTTGGAGTTCCTCAGAAACCTCCAAAACTAAGTAGCCCTTGGAGGCAAGTGATCGGGATGCGTACCAAGGCCAAGCTTGATCATCCTGTAGATGCGGTTGGAGTGCGTCTGTGGGTCATCCAGGGTGAAGCCGGAGGACAGAAGTGAGGTCTCGAAGAGGAGGATGACCAGGTCCTTCACAGCCTTGTCGTTCTTGTCGGCCTCAGCCTTCTGCCTGAGCGTCTCGACGATGGGGTGGTCGGGGTTGATCTCCAGGTGCTTCTTGGCGGCCATGTAGCCCATGGTGGAGTTGTCCCTCAGGGCCTGGGCCTTCATGATCCTCTCCATGTTGGCCGTCCAGCCGTACGTGCTGGTAACGATACAGCAAGGCGAAGACACCAGACGGTTGGACACTGTTACCTAAGAGACCAAAAGGAAGGAAAGGTCAATGTTCAGGATCCAAATCGGCATGCATGGAAAAGGGTTCCTTAGATCCACTGGATTTCCAGGATGCCAATATCGGTTTTATATTCATGGTTGAGAAAGGCAGGCTCATGTTACATCATGCAGACATACTGTTAGGTTTCAAATCACACAACCACATCTAAGATGGTACTCTGCAAGCAAAATCCAAGCAACTGCCATTTCAAAAAGATGATCAATGTTAGGTCAAAAACAAGCAGCAGATCAAAATCACACACACATATCACAACAGCTACACCAAAACTGGACATCACCTTCACCCCTATGATAAGTAGTAACACTCTCCAAGGTGCAAAAGAACAAAAACTTCAACACAAAACAAAAACCTAGCATTTCAAAACTCACCAAAAGATAACGTCTAAAAATCAATTATGGAACCTGTTCATGATCGGAGAGAGGATGGTCATTTATCAGGGCAACCAAAATGGGCGCAAATGGGTCAGACTTTCATACCCACAGGGTCATCAATAATTCATAATCTTCCAGTAGGCTTCTGAATGTCATGTTACCTTCTCCACTTTCTTGTCCAGGATGTCCTTCATGAGTTTGCAGAGGTTCTCAAACTTGGCCTTATCCTCCTCCATCTTCTTCTTCTCCTCCTCGTCCTCTGGAAGCTCCAGGCCCTCCTTGGTGACCGACACAAGGTTCTTGCCGTCAAACTCCTTCAGCTGCTGGACGCAATACTCATCAATGGGCTCCGTCATGTAGATCACCTCGAAGCCACGCTTGCGGACGCGCTCCACAAAGGCAGAGTTGGCAACCTGATCCTTGCTCTCACCTGAGGAGAACACACAAGACATCAAGTCATGCATTGGTCAGAATGTATGGTTTCAAATGAGACAGATGACTATCCATTTTATTTTCAAGTTGGGATTTTTTGGTCATTTGCAAGATTTCACTGGCCACTTTAGGAGTAGGCTGTGCCTAACTGTATGAGGGGAATGTGATGACATTTACAGGAGGTTAGTGGTTGCTCCTAACCTAATGGCATCAGGAACAGTAGGCTGCATTAATATTGAGAGGAGGGAATGCTCAAGACAAGGCTGGGAGACTGGGGCAAGAGCTGTACACACAGGGCAAGCCATACATGCCATTATGTCTTGCTTCTAATCAACCACACTCCAATATTGGGTGCGTCTGAGCAATCGTCTGGACTCGCTTGTATGTGGGACCATTAGGAAGTGTCAGCTGCTTTTAAGTTGTGAGGAGGGATGCTGAAGCCCAGTCACGGTGGAGAGCAGTTAGAATTCTCTACCAAAGTAAATGATTCCCAGTACAGCACTCAACAGCTGGAGGGAGAGGGTCTTTGGCCTGATCTCTTTATTTGAACTTGACAAGGATTTCTTACCAGTGATGTAGTAGATGGACTTCTGGTTCTCCTTCATGCGGGTCACGTACTCCGACAGGGAGGTCGTCTCATCACCTGACTGGGAGCTGTGGTACCGCAGCAGCTCGGAGAGCTTCTTGCGGTTCTGAGAGTCCTCGTGGATACCCAGCTACAAATGCAGATGCAAACATTTATTTATTCATTCATTCAGTCTCAGACATTACAGCAGCAGCACCAAGGTCTTAATTTTTCAGCTGGGAACAGGCATTTTCAGGATTTGATCTTAAAGCCAAACTTCTACAGAGCAAAGTCAATACCCTGCTCTTACTAAGCCTGATGACTTCCAGATGGCCGGCTACATTTGAATTCCTGCAGTCAACCAAATGCCCATATACAAATACTGAATATAGCATTTTTTGTGACAAATATAATTTTAATTTTTGTAATAAAAAGGTCCCTATGCAATCTGAAATCTGAAATTAAGCACTTGATTTTTATACAGAAGTAAAGTCTTGGGCATCTCTGGTTACAAATAAAGAGGCAGGAGGTTGGGGCAATACCAAAAAAGCCAAGGCACCCTTATCTCTAGTATCAATTAGCTAAAAATGGCAAGTTGCCGCAATAGGATATGGCTAAGCAATAGTTAGAAAATCCCTTCAGGAAGTGTCAGCTGCTTTTAAGTTGTGAGGAGGGATGCTGAGGCCCAGTCACGGTGGAGAGCAGTTAGAATTCTCTACCAAAGTAAATGATTCCCAGGACAGCACTCAACAGCTGGAGGGAGAGGGTCTTTGGTGCTGTCTTTTCTGAACCAACAGTGCTCTAGTAGAACTTGTGATTAACCTAAAATTTGATTAACCTAAAATTTGCATCAATAAAGATGCCTAATCACCCTGGTTCTAATGCCATGTGGTTGGTAGAATTTGAAAAAAACAAACAAAAACAGAAATACCAACTAGGATGAATGATTACCTTCATGTTCTTGGAGAACTGCTCGTAGAACTTCTTGTAGTTGTCCTTGTCCTCAGCCAGTTCACCAAAAAGCTCAAGGCACTTCTTGACCAGGTTCTTGCGGATGACCTTGAGGATCTTGCTCTGCTGGAGCATCTCTCTGGAGATGTTCAGGGGCAGATCCTCAGAATCCACCACACCACGGATGAAGTCTGATGGAAAGGGTGAGGGGTTAAATGCACATTCATACATTGCAACCGACATAGAATGTCCTTAGGGGTCCTTAATGTACACATTTTGAATGTTTAAAAATTATAACCATTCACTCTCCTCAAGGACTAGACACATTTCTAATCCAGTGCCACTGAGGCCTCAAGGACTGAATGCATTTTACACCAGTATCACTAAAGTCTGCTCCAAGACTATAGGCCTTTTCAAGAGCATTGGGGTCATAGCAGTTTCCATAGGGTTTACCATTTTAAATTCCATTTGGTTGTTTGATGCATAGTGGACAGTTTGGGAACGAAATGGAACGGCATTGTTTTCATCTTTGTTTTTGTCTTTATAAACACCTTTATAACTAGTACCATTCAGCCTTCAAGGACTACAAATGCATTTCTATGCAGGCCAACGGTCATTCGAGCTTGTGATGAACTTACTAAGGTACTCTGGGATGAGCTCCTCGCAGTTGTCCATGATGAAGACCCTGCGGACGTACAGCTTGATGTTGTTCTTCTTCTTCTTGTTCTCAAAGAGGTCGAAGGGGGCGCGGCGGGGGATGAAGAGCAGGGCGCGGAACTCCAGCTGACCCTCCACAGAGAAGTGCTGCAGAGACACAGAACCCAACCAGCTGCATTTACAACCATGTAAGCCACACCAACACCCTGCATGTTTGTGAACATGTTGAATTTGAACCATCATAGAGTCTTGATCATCTTCTATACTACTGTGGTCATTCGTGCCCATTAGACACTGACTGCCAGTCATTACTCTTACCTTTGGTGCAATATACTGTAAAAGCTCTGACTATCCGTGAAGGGAGAACAAAGACAAACCAATTCACATGAGTAGGAAAAAAAATGTGCAGAAACTAGTGCTAAACGGTTTTACCTTGACAGCCAGGTGATCTTCCCAGTCATTGGTCAAGCTCTTGTAGAACTCTCCGTACTCCTCGGTGGTGATGTCATCGGGGTTACGGGTCCAGAGGGGCTTGGTCTTGTTCAGCTCCTCCTCGTCAATGTACTTCTCCTTGATCTTCTTCTTCTTCTTCTTCTTGTCCTTGTCCTTATCGTCCTCATCCTCGTCCGAACCCACGTCCTCGATCTTGGGCTTGTCCTCGCCCTCTTCCTCCTTCTCCTCTTTGTCGGCCTTCTCCTCCTCAGCTTCGTCGTCACTGATCTCCTTGTCACGCTCCTTCTCAACCTGAAAGCAAATTTATGTTTAATGTTAATTACTCCCAGCACTAGTTTTAAAATTACCACACTCTTACTGTAGAAATGCATGTTTATTGTTAGAATAAAGCCTATTTATTTTTAGTGACCATCCAAGCTTACCAAAGTTATTTGTGTGACCAATACCATTACGATTTCTTAGTCAATATACAACACAGAAGCTTTTCACTGACACGCAGAACAGAGGTGGACGTCTCTGGTTACAAAAGGGGTGGGGGAGCTACACAAAAGAGGGCCAAATGACCACAGGCATCTGCCATTAAACATAGCAGAAAGATGGATATGCCTGAGCAACAGTCAGAACTTGCTTCTATAAGGCCCAATTAGGAAGTGTCAGCTGCTTTTAAGTTGTGAGGAGGGATGCTGAAGCCCAGTCACGGTGGAGAGCAGTTAGAATTCTCTACCAAAGTAAATGATTCCCAGTACAGCACTCAACAGCTGGAGGGAGAGGGTCTTTGGCCTGATCTCTTTATTTGAACTTGACAAGGATTTCTTACCAGTGATGTAGTAGATGGACTTCTGGTTCTCCTTCATGCGGGTCACGTACTCCGACAGGGAGGTCGTCTCATCACCTGACTGGGAGCTGTGGTACCGCAGCAGCTCGGAGAGCTTCTTGCGGTTCTGAGAGTCCTCGTGGATACCCAGCTACAAATGCAGATGCAAACATTTATTTATTCATTCATTCAGTCTCAGACATTACAGCAGCAGCACCAAGGTCTTAATTTTTCAGCTGGGAACAGGCATTTTCAGGATTTGATCTTAAAGCCAAACTTCTACAGAGCAAAGTCAATACCCTGCTCTTACTAAGCCTGATGACTTCCAGATGGCCGGCTACATTTGAATTCCTGCAGTCAACCAAATGCCCATATACAAATACTGAATATAGCATTTTTTGTGACAAATATAATTTTAATTTTTGTAATAAAAAGGTCCCTATGCAATCTGAAATCTGAAATTAAGCACTTGATTTTTATACAGAAGTAAAGTCTTGGGCATCTCTGGTTACAAATAAAGAGGCAGGAGGTTGGGGCAATACCAAAAAAGCCAAGGCACCCTTATCTCTAGTATCAATTAGCTAAAAATGGCAAGTTGCCGCAATAGGATATGGCTAAGCAATAGTTAGAAAATCCCTTCAGGAAGTGTCAGCTGCTTTTAAGTTGTGAGGAGGGATGCTGAGGCCCAGTCACGGTGGAGAGCAGTTAGAATTCTCTACCAAAGTAAATGATTCCCAGGACAGCACTCAACAGCTGGAGGGAGAGGGTCTTTGGCACAACCATTACTAGACCAATATTGGGCTAGCAAGATTATCGATTGTATGAGCCATCACTCACAACAGATAGAATTTCAATACAAAGTCATCTGCTACTTACAAAGAGCGTGATTGGGTAGCCGATGAACTGAGAGTGCTTCTTGACAATCTCCTTCACCCTCTTGTCCTCAAGGTATTCCGTCTGGTCTTCCTTCAGGTGAAGAATGATCTTGGTGCCACGGCCAAGGGGCTCACCTAATAGATTTCAACATAAGTCATTACAAAACAGTGTCTACCAACATGCTACTGTACTTATCAAATATCACACAATCAGATCTGAGTGACAACTTTTTCACTGGCTCAGACTGTTTTATAGTTTGGTCATCTACATCATACTAGATGTAAGCCATTAAAACTATACTGTGGCATCAATCTTGTAAACCCATTTGGTGACCACACACGATAATCACAAAATGTAGGGGCACTCGCTCACCAGGATCAACTTTAACGGTGAAGGAGCCACCAGCAGAGGACTCCCAGGCGTACTGCTCGTCATCATTGTGTTTAGTGATGACGGTCACTTTCTCAGCAACCAGGTAGGCGGAGTAGAATCCTACACCGAACTGCCCAATCATGGAGATATCAGCACCTGCCTAAAAGAACAACGAATGAGGTTAGAGACAGTCATGCCAACAATGCAAGTCATGTCTGATGAAAGCTTCATCTGGAGTGCTCGACAGTTTTTGTCTATAATAACGCAACAACCTTTATCTAGTCGACAGCCACTGTTAACATAAGCCTTCAACTCAGGGCATAAGTGAAGGTAACAGACTTAAAGAAATCATTTTCAAAACAGATCAATACCTGCAGAGCCTCCATGAAGGCCTTTGTTCCGGACTTGGCAATAGTACCCAGGTTGTTGATGAGGTCAGCTTTGGTCATGCCAATGCCAGTGTCGACAAGGGTGAGGGTGCGCTCATGTTTGTTGGGGATGAGGTCAATCTTCAGGTCCTTTCCACTGTCCAGTTTAGTGGGGTCTGTCAGGCTTTCATATCTGATTTTGTCAAGAGCCTGGAAGAAGAAAAAATACAAAATGGAAAAATTAAACATGAGCTTAGTAAAAAGATTACATTTAGACAAACACACTTTAGTGTCAGAACTGTGACTTCACACCACTCACATCAGAGGCATTGGAGATGAGCTCCCTGAGGAAGATCTCCTTGTTGGAGTAGAAAGTGTTGATGATCAGGGACATCAGCTGAGCGATCTCTGCCTGGAAGGCAAAGGTCTCAGCCTCCTCGTCTTGGCGCATTTCTTCAGGCATCTGCATGTTGGAAAGGGAGTAAGTTATCCATTGAATAAATTCTCTAAAAAACACTGAAACTGATAACAAGACAAATGTATTAAACTAAAACTGGACATGAGAGACTTTCCTTTAAGATGGGAATCGAGAATCTAGATTTTAGGACATCTAGTCTAATATTTCAGTACATTCGCTCCCCAATACAGTGTGGTCGACAACTATGACGCCAGTTTGCTTGCTCAAGGTTAAGTTGGAGAAAGGCCCGATTTGAGACCAACGTATTTTCATTATCAGCGCAACATGGCTTTTTTTGCGCGCGTTAGAGCAAAGCTTTCGATTTCATCTTATTCACTACCCATCACCCACGCTTGTTCATTTCCTTGTTAACGAGCCGGATGTTACAGTCCCGTAGAACAACATGGCGACATCCACAAGGCACACAATGGGAGCCGCACGTGTTCAACGGGGTAGTTAGCTAGTTAACGTTAATTTACCAGCTAAAATGAATGGACTAGTCAGAAAACCTGACGAGGATTTCAACCAACTGTGCGTCCACACCACACGAGTATAATACAATTACTAAAAGTCAGTACCCTTTCTGAGGAGGCCTATTCATATTACCGGCACGGACAACCAAAATGGATGCGATCCACACCACAAGCAAAATGAAACCGATTGGCACATTCTCCCAAATACGCTAGAACGAGCGTCAACGTCAGGAGTTAAAAGAGCTACATTAACGCCAATGGATCAACTACAAAACATGTTAATACTTTAAATAAGCCTCATGCTGGACCATTTAGTTATTTTGCTAGTGTTACACAACTGACTTGCATTGACATTAAATTCAACTCCCACCACATATAAGCAATGGCGATTGCCTTAGCTAACCGAGTAGCATAACGACATAGTTGGTTCACGATCATTTTTCACTTACATCAACATTACAAAAAAATAGTTTAAAGTGAAAAGTGGTCCCCCCATCAACGTCAGGTTACCAATTCAAACGTCAACGACAAATCACGTTGCTAGTGGCATCAAGACATCGCACCTGCTCACAATGGGTCATCTTCTATACTCGAAAATTTCTCGTGATACCCGTGGAGTCTGGTTGTCTTTCAAAGATAATATGAGACAAGACAAAAGACTACCACCCAGGAGTTCATTATGACCAAATTGGACATAAAATAATTTCTTTAACGGCAGTTTTTTTTTAACGTTCACTACCAAACGACCCACCCTGTGGACACACAGTTAATGTTAGCCAACCATGAGGTAATGTATGCCGGTTGAGTTCAAACTACATGGCAAAACATAAATGACACCCATTCTGGAGAATTTATACACGTACCTTGGTTGATTTTGTTGACAATTCTTGAATAAATGCTACCAATTCTATATGTCCCCCTCCGCACACTGACGCAGGGAAATAGAAAGGGAAGTCGTTTTTAAAAGACCAATGTCTATATAGCCTCAGTGTTTGAAAGTGCGGGTGTATCCATCCGCGGCTCTCGCGCATCTCCGTTGCGACAGATGAAACGAAGTACTTCTGCACGATACTGCAGCAGTTGCATCAAGCAACACCTGCATTCATTTGACCGGCGTGTCTGCAGAACACGATAATGATTGAAGTAAATAACAAATAAATTAATATACACATTAGATTGTGTTCATAATTATGACATGTTTTCTTTACGGACCCCTCAGAGGTAGTTCAATCACTTTCGTACAGCTGTGACTAGATTAGGTCAGGGTTAGGACATCAACTGTTACTGGAGATAGGTTGTATAAATTATTAGTTGAATATTTTAGTCGACTATTACATCATTAAACTTTAACTAATGCCTATGCATAAGGGTTGTAAAGGTGGAGGTTTTGTTATGCACCAGTGATAACGTTTGCATTTGCAAACTGAACACAATGATATCTATGTCGCGTATTTTTACTCGTTACGTGTGAGACCATGACATTGTGTCGACACATATTTCAAGAAATTCCTTTAGAAACCTTACAAACTTCTTTTGATAGAGGAACCTTTTCGTGTCACGGAAGGTTATCATTCAGCTAGAGCGGGTGTGCTTTGATTTTTTCCAGCACTTTCCATCAAAACCCCGCCCATGGCTATGACGCGCCCTGTCTGTCAAATGCAGTTTTCGCGGCAACAGATGCCACACCGCCGGCAAAAAGTTCCAGCAGCATCCAGCAGGTACCTTAACACCTTGAGGTTGTTGATTACCGTGGTAACACACAAACAATTAAGTGCACACAGCACATCCGACCACTACACATTATACAACATTTTGATCAATCTCATAATATCTGGAGTGTTTGTAGAACTGTGTTCCCGGTCAAATGAGTGCATCAAATTGAGCCCATGCTAGGCTACATTTATTTTGCTTGAGTCCTGTTGGAGGTCATAGCCTAAGCAGTAAGTTCAAGTTTTGTTAATATACTGTATAGATAATATATAACGCACCACATCTATCTATCTATCTATCTATCTATCTATCTATCTATCTGTATACACACATTGCATTGTGTTTTTATATGTAATTTATTCAAGGGAGTGCACAGGTCTGTCATAATTTCAGACAATACTGTGGTCAGATGAAGTACCATTTTTTTATTTTCTGGAAACACCACACTAATGATAATAAAAAAAAGCTTTCCTCATGACTTTGCATCCCAAATTAAAATAACTGGTATCTGAAAAAAATATCCAGGATTTGAAATAAAAAGAAAATAATATAGAACCCTTTTATTATTTTTATTTATTAGTCTTTTATACTCTTTGAGGAAAGGCAAAGCCAGAGAGAAGTCAAAGGTTGACTATCCCATACTGCAATGCGCCAGTCACGTGACAAACATCCTGATTGAGTGAAGCTT
>JASCQY010000048.1:10846719-10857663 GCA_030264315.1 Sardinella tawilis | reverse complement strand
GTTCAGTTCAGTTCAGTTCAGTTTATTGTTTGTCAATTTCTTCACATGTACTAGACATACAAAGGAATCGAAATTACACTATACGTTTGGCATGATTTTACCTCAAACATAGCAGACTAGAGCGCTTGTGTCAATTCTACATTTAGTGTCCACTTCTGGACAGTCTTGTCAACCAGAGAGGTAAGTCTTAAAAGATCCTCAAGCACAGAGATTACTTGTCATACCGTACATTCATTTCAGCCAGTCTGTAGTTTAAGTGCTGCACACGTTACACACTTTATTTTGTAGCGTTCTCATTTCATTCGCACAGAACCTGTCCTGTATCTGTGTAGTCTTTCCCTTTCATCTCTACCTCCTCTTTTCATCACTCTCTTTCCGTCATACCAACTTTTTTCAACTGTATCACTCCCAAAGTTACGCATGAAGCATTATTGCCATGAAAAAAAGGAAATTGAGAAAGAGAAAGTCTACTGAACTCAACTAATCTTACTTACTCACTTCACTTGAGATTCACAAAGAGATTCTCATAGCAAAATCACAAATTTCACAAATAAAATATTGGCATCCATTTCTACGCACACGTTCTTACACATTCGATGAAGCCAGATTAGGTCCCAGTCACACATAATGCTAACAGTGACCAATGGGATGCAAGTGTCAGGCTGTTGAGCTTGTGACTAGAGTTTGCGGCTAACTGTGAGAGTGGTATAGGCTGAAAAAAAAGACACACTCATTCTGTACTGAGAGACTCTTGAGTCACTTGGACGGACGACAGAAGACAACAGTGGGGTAAGACAGTCTCTACCATTTCATTTACTGCTGTTCTTCCCCCTCTTATCCCCCCCCCCTCCTGGTCTCCCAAAATGATTCAATTATGCTGTTGTTGCAATGCCGGTTTTTGTAATGTTTTGAAATGAATTGATGACATGCCATGCCATTTATTAGATTTAGGTTTGATTTTTAGGATGTCTGACTTTTTTTGCCTTTGCTTTGAACACCAAAACCAACCCAACACCAAAGCATCACATCACATCACTTCAAAAAACAAAGCTCCGTATTTATTATTCTCTGTGAACCGTTTGACCTGCTTTTCCTCCCAGGCCTAACTCGTAGGCTTGTAGGGCTACAGCGAGGCACAGAAAGCCGTAGTTCAACATCTGTAAGTCACCAACAACTAGTTTCACACGGATTGACGCTCTTGCTATTGTAATAACAGGTTTTTTTTTTCCTTGTTTCTTTTGGTTTCTTGTTTTTGTTTTTTAGTTTCTTTTTTTTTCCTATTTTGGCTTTGTGGAAAAAAAAATGAAGTTATCTTTGAGATTGCAGCGTCTTTACCAGAAGTTTGAATGCTTGACCTGTTTGATATATACATGGATCATAGGCCATGGAAGTGGTTTCCAGAACATTAGTCAAAGGCAGAGGGGCATCAACAACATTCTTTTGGAGACGAGGCAAACAGTTTGTAAGAGTTTGATTGGTTTGAGTTTGATCTGGCTTAGAAATTCCAAATTGTGTATCAATAAGCAGATGTAGTATTATGGCAGTTTTTCTGCCTAGTCTGTGTAGAGGTATATAACGGACTAAATATTCTTCAAAGATGTGCCACTGTACATTTAAATGAAACTTACTTATTTTGTACTCAGGGTAGTTCCCTTCAGAGTAGCACTTTCTCCTAGTGGTGTGAAACTGATGGTAGGTTCCTCATCATCTAGAAGCCCCCAAGTCTGGAAACCGCTTCCCTTTCCCCTGCATCCCAGTGATATTTTTTGTACCATTGTCTTGTGCACCCCCCTCCCCTCCCCCTCCCCCCTTCACTGCCCTCTTCTGGGAGAGCTTTGCTAAGTCCTGGTCCCTCTCTCCGCAGAAACTGGAGGAGGAGAAAGGCAAGCGGGAGAAGGAGCGGCAGGAGCTGGAGCGGGAGCGACGGGAACGGGAGAAGGAACGTGAGCGCGAACGTGAGCGCTGGGAGCGGGAAAAGGAGAGGGAGCGCGAGAGGGAGAGGGAGAGAGAACGTGAGCGGGACCGGGACCGGGATCGGGACCGGGAGAGAGAGAGGGAACGTGATCGGGATCGGGACCGCGACCGAGATCGGGAACGGGAGCGGGAACGAGACTGGGACAAGGAGAGGAGCCGCGACCGGAGTCTCGACCGAAGCCGTTCCAGGTGAGAGTCCAGACTAACGCTCCTACTTTTAGATGTATTTCAAGATGTACTAAAGCCAAATGTACTAAGAGTATATTAATTGGGTTTCAGAGAACAGAGCCGCGACCGTGATCGTGACCGCGACCGCGAGAAGAAGCGAGACCGTGAAGAGGATGAGGAAGAGTCGTACGAGCGCCGCAAGCTGGAGAGGAAGCTCAGGGAGAAGGAGGCAGCCTATCAGGAGGTAGATGCCCACCAAAATCAACTCCGACATGTGGACACCACACAGGATGTGTGGAGACCCACACAGGCATTTCGGAACACACACAAAACAATACTCAAACACGAGGTCACACTCATACACACACACACACACACACACACACACAACAGCGTTGTTATGTTTTGTGTCACACGTATAGATATGTGTGAGCACATATTATGTCGACACGCACTAAAGACAGAATGAACATCACAGAGAATCATCACTGAAATGCCTTGTCACGGTATACCTGTCTGACCTGTTCACCTGTTTACCAGCGGTTGAAGAACTGGGAGATCAGGGAGCGGAAGAAAGCCCGTGATCACGCCAAAGAGGTGGAGAGGGAGGATGAACGCCGTCGAGAAATGGTGAGGCAGCCAAGCCACTGATGCAGTCAGGCCATACAAAGAAGGTTTAGAGTGCTGAAAGTCTGGATTCATAATTCCCTTGCTATAGTATGTGGAGGTAGTTTACTGTATACTTACCTGATACAGTTTTATAGAGTTATTTGCACCGTTTATAAACCGCATGTCAGTGTTTTGCACAGACAAAATAAATAAAAACATGTCTTGACGCCACCCGCATATACCTGATGGATGAAAGTAATTACTTATTCGATCAGATTCAAGAAAGTATAATCAATGAAGAAAAGAAATGCATTCTCACATATAGACCCCCCCCCTTACCTTGTGAAAAAAGACATTTTACAAAATCAATGTATTGACCTAATTAGGTTAATAACTTATAAATTGCGGTGTTGTACAGGTCAACTATGTGTTCTCTCTGTAACTGAATTGAACTGTGCCACAGGCAAAAGAAGGCAAAAGGTTGAAGGAATTCCTTGAGGACTACGATGATGACAGAGATGACCCCAAGTACTACAGGTAAGCCCACACACAGTTGCCCCTTTCCCAAACAAAAACATGACATACGTCCATGCTTAATAGATTTTGATTTGTGTTCTTTTCGGTCATAAAACTTTCATTGGGTATGAGTCGAACTGGTAAACAAACATGAGGACAGTGACACAGTAACATTATTTGTGTGGCTTCTTTAATACGGCCAAATATAGACATAACATTGTTCTTGCGTTTGTCTTCCCCAATGATGTCCTGAGCTTAAGTCACCATTCGGGCTCAATCTTGTCATCCTATGCTAACTAATCTCTGTCCTCTGAAGCTAGTGATGATGTATGTGCAAGGCTATAATTAGCAGAGCAAAGCCATCATCTCGTAATGTAGAGAGAGAACTGTACTACACTTGGATGTCTTTCCCTGTTTACTGTGACCCAAGCCCATTTTGCAGAGGGCTGGTCAGGATAAATGAGAGCTGCACCAGTCACAGGAATAGGCATATGGTCTCTCTTTTAGCCTATTTGAACTGGACTATGTGCCTGCTCAGAATAGAAATCAGGTTTTTACCACTAGAGTGCATTGCTGTTCAGTGATGCTGACCCACTCTAGATTCTTGTGTCATTCAGTTGTTGACCACTAGGGGCTGCACTCAGCCTCAGCAGCACCTCTGTGTAGCTTTGTGCAATAGCCTGTGTCAACCTCTGGGGGCAGCACACTGCAGCAGCCTGATGTTTAGAGCCGAATGTCCTTAAAACGGTGCAATTCGGCTTGCGTCCTGCAGGGGCAGTGCGCTGCAGAAACGTCTCCGTGACCGCGAGAAGGAGGTGGAATTGGACGAGCGAGACAGGAAGAGAGAGAAGGAGGAGCTGGAGGAGATCCGACAGAGACTGCTGGCAGAGGGACATCCAGACCCTGACGCCGAACTGCGCAGGGTGAGCCAACGAGCGAGCGTGGCTGTGTTCATTTATGCGTGTGTGGATGTGTGTGTGGGTACGCAAGACGGAGAGCATTATTTTTTTTTCACATGGATGGATGCTAATGCAGCAGCCTACATGCAAGTCACGCCTGATGCGAGATTGTATAATTATAATGAGGTCTATGGGCTGCATGGCCTCATAACATGGCTCTGTATCAGTCACACATTCCCAGCTCATTTGTGTTATATGTATTTTCATTACTATTCTCACACTTGTCTCAGTCCTCTGGATGCATTGCATGATTTCTGCCTCATTAAAATTTCTGTTATTATTTCTTTGATTTTGCTCGGTGTCAGCCTGTGTGCCACTGTAGATCTTTTGGTCTGATAATGTTGCTTTCCCCATTGCTTCAGTGTCTTCATATTCTGTTCTACTACCTGCATTTTTTTTTCTCTGTCTTGAGAGATCTTATTTGTAGCTGTTAGGAATACATTTAGTTAGTATTCTAAAATATCTTAAAATTATGTCAGTGCAAGTCTATTTTTTTATTTTAATTAAATAGATCATTATGAAAAGAATTAATGTATCTATTTTGAATGACTGCACAATGTTCTTGTGTTCATGTCCCTATCAATTAAGCACGTGCCTCTGGGAATAAGTATCGAATTCTTCCCTTGAAGCCTGGCTACTATAGTTTATCTTGTAAATATGTGTCTATATACTGTATGTGATTTTATAAATGTTATTTTGTGTGTAATAATATTTGTATAGCAAGCATTCATTTCGAACAAGTATGTCATATATTATCTTGTACAGAGATGCCTTCTCATGTCAGTTTTGTTTCTGTTTGTTTATTTGTTTTGGTCAATAATTAGATGGAGGAGGAGGCGGAGCGTCTGCGTCAGCCACCGCCCAAACTCGAGGTCGAGGAGCGTGAACGGGACCGTGAACGAGAACGGGACCGAGAACGAGATCGAGACCGAGACCGAGAACGAGATCGAGATAGGGACTGGGAGCGGGACCGGCACAACCGCCACGACCACCACAGAGGAGGTGGAGACGTCTCCGTGCCCATGTCCGACAACGACGACATAGAGGAAGGGGAGGAGCTGGACGATGAGGATGGGGAGGTGAAACCGCGCTTGAAGCCCACGCTGCGCCCAGTCACGTCGGCACCGTCAGTGTCATCGGCCAGCGCAGGCGCCACCCCCAACACGCCTGGGGATGAGTCACCCTGTGGCATCATCATCCCACACGAGAACTCTCCGCCCGAGGGGCCACCTCAGGAAGAACACAGGCCCAAGATTGGCCTCAGTCTCAAACTAGGTACTGCACCATCCCACATCTTTAGCCTCCTAGACTACGGGCCGCATTACGCCTCCAAGCTCAACCTCAAATTAGATACTGCACTGCCGCTACACACTCCGCTGCCAAACCGCAAATCCGGTCTCGGATTACTAGATAATGTTTGACTACAACATCAGCCTCAGGATGACATGAATACAAAAATCACAAATGCAACAAGATTTTCCATTTACAAGAAATTATGAGTTGCATGTTTAATTGCTCACAAAATATCACATTGCATTAGCAAAAATGCTGATATATTGATTAAATATGGATGAATAGTGCAGCCTCAAATCCACACGTGTTTTTGTGAATCTAATTTGACATTTTGATATTACCAATGTGTGATGTGTGATTGTAAAACTTAGAAACTCCCAAATATTGCAGTAATTTCCTTTCTCAAACATCCTCTTTTCCTCCCTTATCTCCCTCCCTCCCTCTCTCTCTCTCTCTCTCAGGGCCCACAGGTAGTCCCAGTCAGCCCAGCATAGCCAAGCGCAAGAAGCTTCAGGACAGCGTCTTCAACCGTTTTGACGATGAGGAGGCCGACGAGGGCCCCAAGAAGAGAAAGCTGGTGCCACTCGACTACGACGACGACAAGAGCCAGGGCCTGGATGGCTTAGGTCTGGGCGGGGGCAAAGGTGCCAACTCCGAGGAGAAGCGCAAGCACATCAAGAGCCTGATCGAGAAAATCCCTACTGGCAAACCCGAGCTCTTCAACTACCCGCTCGACTGGTCCATAGTCGACACGGTTAGTTTTTCTTGTCTGTGGTGCAAGAAGGTGTAGGGACAGACAGAACAACAGAGGTGTTTTGCTGCTTGTTTTTTTTTTTTTTTTTTACTCAGTCATTGCTCTATATGAAGATCTGTGTGTAACCCTGAACTCCTTTGTTGATGGGTGATTGGGAAATATACTGTGTGTGCGTGTGTGTGTGTGTATATATACACACAGTATATGATGTTTTTTGAATGTAATGTCAAGTATTAGTAATTCCCACAGACTACTTAAGTACATTTCTTCCAAAATCAACAAGTTATGAATTGCTGTGGTTAAGAGAAGTAGATATTCAGGGGTATTCATTTACTTTGCTAATGTCTTAAAGGTGAGACCGTTAATGTTGTGCTATTTTGTTTCCAGTCTTTGATGGATAGACGCATTCGGCCATGGATCAATAAGAAGATCATTGAGTACATTGGCGAGGAGGAGGCTACGCTTGTGGACTTTGTGTGCTCAAAGGTAAGCTAACTGAGCTGTGGGCTTGAAGATGAGAACTGCACGTCGGCACAAAAGCTCGGCAGCAAAACAGTGCTAATCACCGCATGTGGTATTTGTGTGAGAACTATAGGAGACAGTAATTCAGTCTCTCGTGTTTTTTATTGCATCAATATTTCTTGTTAATCTCCTCCTTAACGCCCACCCATCCTCTCACTTCCCAGGTAATGGCACACAGCACACCACAAGGCATCCTGGATGATGTTGCCATGGTGAGTGTGTCTATCTGAAAACCAGCGGTGCATGCCAATGAATGCTCTCTACCCTTGGAAAAGTTCATTCTGAACATAAATTTCATTTGAATAATATGTGGTCATTTGTTAGAACATTCATGGCCAGTTTGTAATTATTGTCTTTGTTTTCGGTGTTGCCCATATTTCAGCAGTGTAAAGTCTCTTTCTTCACAATTGTCTCATGTTCTGTTTGGTTTCTTCAACTGTTTGACCACCCCAGGTTCTAGATGAAGAAGCGGAGGTGTTTGTTGTCAAAATGTGGCGCTTATTGATCTACGAGACTGAAGCAAAGAAGATTGGGCTGGTGAAGTAGACCCCAAGCACTGAGGCGCAACAGATCAGTTTCAGCCCATCGACTTCTGGCCTATCCCAAACCACTCATTTTAACGTCATCGAAACGGAGTAAATAAAAATGTGAACTGTTCACCCTCAAAGGGAAGTTTGTGTGACCAAAAGCAATGTCGTCTTTTGGTCTGACTTAAGAGGCTGTCAGTGAGCAAACTCAACTACTTCAACTACCAACCCCAAAAAAACAAACATCTTTCCCTCAAAATCAGTTTCCAGAGGACCACCGTTTCTGTGTGCATTTGTTATAGCTGTGTAGATGACATTTGTGAGAAACGGAGCAAGTTAACCTATGGACTGTTCTACATCCGGTTGTAGCTGCTCATTTAATTTTTTTCTTTCATTTTAGCACTGAATCCCAGTTGGTACATTTTGAGTCCTTCACAACGGATTTGGCATTGATTTACTCGGTATCTGTATTTTTATTTTTTTAACTTTTCGGGAAAAAAAAGGTGTGTAATCATTTCCACATGGAGCTGTAGGTGCTGCTGTACATGTATCCAAATGAGACTACTACAGAGCTACTGTTCTTAGCCATTTACCGTTTTCATTTCGGTGTGAAAAGCAACCTTCAGGCTTTTCATGCAATTGTGGAAACTGGTTTGTTTTCAAGTCGGGTCAAGTGTCTGTAGCTGTTTTTTTTAAAAAAAAAACTATTTTGACTGCTTTGTGACTCTTTGTAATGGTACCTCTTCAGAGTAGTAGTTACGCTATCTGTTCCCACCACTTGTTCGGGTCATGTCTCTGTAGCATTTAAGAAAAATGCTATTTGAATGCCAGCTTACAGCCTTTGAAGTCATGCTGAAACGATCTTAATTTGCGGAAGCATATGAACATTGTCCTTTTTTTTTGTTGTTTTTGTACCTACTAATGGAAAATGTTTTGAATAAAGAATTTTTTTAGAATCTTGTTTTAATTCTTTTTTGGCGTATATACTCTTGCCTTGATTAACAAATGAAGAAATCATATCCAATGTTTTATTTATTGAATTCATATGAGCAAAAAAAAAGGTTAACCCCCCCCTGCACATGCACAGATGTTACAATGCGTTATAGGGCCTGAAGGCTGGTCTAAACAGAAGTTTTTAAACTTCTGCAACATTTCCTGCATCTCGCCGTCAGATGTGTTGAAAGTTGAAGATGCGAGAAATCACTTTTGCACATAGAACACTGTGAAGGCCACTGTTGCTGCGTAAAGTACTGCGTGTACTTCTGCTGTATCTAAGGGTAGTAAATTATCCTATCAAATCTCGCCAAATAACATATGTCTGTTCTCTGGATTTTGTTGATGTCTTCCAACTGGTTTATGAAGTGAATTTCACATAGATCTAAAATGGGTCATAGAATACAAAACTCAGTTCTTATTTTTTTGAAAGGTCGATGAGTGTATTGGGTGGTGGGTCGGTCCCCCCCTCTTTCTCCAAACGTTTCTTGCATTGCGTTTGTTTCTGTTCACTTTGGTCAGTCTTCAGCCTTTGCTTCCATCTCCTCCGCGTCATCGTCGCCGTCCACCTCAGCGTTCTCACGCTCCAGACGTTCCAGCTGTCTCTGGAGCTCGGTCTCGTCTGTATCCGTCACCACCTTAGGCTGAGGACACGACAGACAGGCACACGTGAGGCAAATGCATCTGAATGGCACAGTAGACACCAATTCTTCTACATTGCAGAAGAGTAGATACTCTAAAAGTAAAAGGGATTCTAGTCATGCACCTCCATCTGAATGTTGAAGACTCCTCTCTTCTCCTCGATCCTCTCCTTGATGGCAGCCATGGCCTGATTGAGCATAGAGAGACCTTCTGTGCGCTCCAGCGTAGTCGTGGTCATCACATACCGTGGTGGTGCAATCAGGTTAATCTGAATGAAGGCAATGCATTAACAAATACATTCATGAATCTTGAGTCATGACCAAAACCCACCACTTAAAGTAAGGGCAATTTTTATATATTCCATACCCTTGAACTTTTCTTTATCTTTTCTTTAGCTTACTAGATTTTTGGGTCTTGATGTATTACAAAATATTTCAATTCCACCACTGCTGAAACAAATTAATACTGAAGTATCAATTCCAAATCAAGAGTTCCATCTCAAAGAGATCGTCCAGGGTCAGCCCTGTTGCTCGAGGTGGCCAATGCTGTCAGTTAACATGAGAATGAGATGGTCTGGTAGAACATAGAATTAGCTGGCAGTTCACAAAAATCAGTCTAACTGAAAGGGGCACAGTAAAAGAAAACTGATGTTAAGTTTCCTTATCCACATCAGTTAGCGATGCCTGACATTTCGCCAATCGTCGTACCAACTTGTTTCAATCTTATTCCTACCGACAGTACTCATCAATCTTGATCAAGTCATCTGGTGTTATGGGTTAATTGGTTCTGGACTAGCACTTTAAGGACAGTCACTCACACAACAGATGAATGCTCGCTCCTACCTTGATTGGCATGGCTTCTGTGGAGCAGTTGAGGCCTGCTCGCAAGGCCTCCTTCACCGCATCAATGCCCTCATACCCGTAACATGCCACCTCAATATCTGTAACGGCCAGAGAAGTGCAGAGGAGGGAAGGGTCATTCTCTACTAAAAGCCCATAGGGGGGTTACACCTTCAGATCAAGTAATCCCACGAAACCACAGGTATTGATTAACGCTGAGTTTGTTAGCTTGGTGCCTGAGGGACCTAGCCAGGCTAACGCCGCCTAATGCTTCCGGACAATTTCATTTGCCTCCATTTGGCCCTGAGGAAGACTCGGTTGAGTCGAAACGCGTAGGCGTTAAATCCGTTACAATAAAGGATTTTTAACTTTTTTCACAGAAATCAGTGTGCCTCGAATCTTTCGACTGTTTTTTACAACAAGTAGCCTACTGAACAGGCCTTCAGCATTTTGGGACAGTCAAATGCAATCTTCAAGTCTCTTTTGTCCTTTTTTCGAAGAGCACCTGGTTTATTCTTAATAACTGACCCAAGGCAGCACTCCCCCCTTCCTCTCTTTTCATTTGCCTCCATTTGCTTCGTCTCCCAACTGGTGACGGCCCAATTAGCGATCTGAGAATTCAAACGATGCATTCTAGTACCATACTTCAGGGCCAAACAGTAGCACTGCATATCAAACAAATCTTAATCGTTCAGGATCAGATGGTAGGGAATGAAGTGAAATAAGCGGCTGAGGCATCAGGCTATGAGGAACCTGGCATTGAATGCTTTTTTTCTCTTATTTGTCTTTGCATCGGCACGCCTCGTTAGAGTCATTCTGTAATTATGATCTCTTTCATTTTGTCAAACAAGCGCAGCAGTGAGCAGAGTTCTGGGATCCCCCCGGTCAATGAGTGACACTCCAGGGATTGGTGAACTAGCTGATCATTCTCCACTTTCAGTGTGAAAAGCCAGGAATTATTATACACAGGTGCGTCGGAACGTATTTGGCATTGGGGGGGACATGTCCGCGCGCTGTGCGAAAATTTTTTATGATTTTTTAAATGAATTAAAAGATAAAACCTAATGCTGAAATGCTGAAATAAATTTTAATGGCACTCTGTAGAATGCTGTGGCGTCTGTGGTTAGCAAACACACTTTAGAAGCATA
>JASCQY010000048.1:10835861-10846619 GCA_030264315.1 Sardinella tawilis | reverse complement strand
TTTTTTTTTTTTTTCCATTTTGCGATTTTCAGAAGAGGCGAATCCGAGAACCAACTAATTAAATTGGTGTGGCCTAATAGCCTAATGAGTTTCAGAAAAAAAACTGGAAGTTTACAAGTAGCCTATGGAGGAATTAAATAGTCTATTTAACTAACTAACTGACTGTCTATTTGATTTAGCAGTCTGTACTTTGCAGTTAGTTTTATGGGGGGGCAACATTAGGGGGGGGGGGGCGCAACATTGGAGGGGTCGCGTCCCCGGCGACCCCTCTGCTTCCGACGCGCATGATTATACAGTTCATGAAAACATAGCAGCAGGCTTTACAGTTCATAACAATACCGTGAAGTCGACCTTAATAGGATATGTGATTAAAGATCAGCGTAGCATTTTGATGTGATATCATGATTTCAGATGAGCGTAGCACGATTTCAGATGAGCGTAGCATTTTTAGACAGAAATGTTGGGTGTACCTGCTCTGATTTTTACAGCCTGGGGAGTGAGTCGCCTGTTGATGTTGTCAATGAGAACTTTCCTCTCCTCTTCCGTTAAATCCAGTCCATCAAGGATTGCGGGGTCCCTGGAATAAATCATTCAATACCAATATTCAACGTCAACATCATTAAATGGGAGAAAAAAAAAAAGTACCTAAATGTGTCAAATGTGTGCATCCCTGTAATACTCACGACACAGCCTGCTTGAAGACATCATAGGCACCGTAGCCAGGCTTCTTGTACTTCTCATCGAAGACCCAGGCAGTTCGCTGGTACAGGCTCTCCAGTTGCTCGTCCTTGGTGTACTCCAGAACCTCAGCTACGTGACGCAGGATGCTGTACACCTGCACAGAGTTAGTGAGTAATTGGTCAACTTATGCACACTGTGTCCACCGCAAAACACCCACTCACACACATACCTTAGACCAGACTCATTCACTTTGGACAAAGACTGTGACCATACTGAGGTCTGTTCGCTGATTGGTGGCTAGAAAATCTAGTGCTGGCACTACTATTTCAGGTACTACTGTACCAACAGTCCAACAATGAAGCAGTGTGAGAGACATACACAAACACAGAGCAGACACCCCACACCCAGCAAGATATTTTCACTGTCAGAGACCCACCATAGCCTTCAACGGGTGAATGTCTAACTTTTATACATTCCAGTTTGATATTATTTCGTTCCTTAAAGACCCACTCAAGCTCATATCATAACATCATTGTAATTGAAAAAAAAATATATTGAAAAATCAGATGGCTGAATCACATTGCCTCCTCTATTCCCTAAGCCCTGAGTCTTCAAAGACTAAAAGGCTAACTAGCATTATTCAACATCCCAACTGGGACAACTGTGAATATGAAACCGAAGTTGTGCTCAGATAACTACAGAGTTGTGCAAGCCACCTTTATGGAGTCACAGTTCTGTGGCGCACAACACTAAGTGACGTTTGGTGAATTACTCATAATTAATACAAATGAATACGTCAGATTAAACCAGAAGCCAAGGTTGGATCAGTTGAGTGTCAGAGCCAGTCATACTGACACATTCAACATACAATATCCTTGGAGTAATACCACATGCAACTCTGACCACCAGTTCTTTTATACATCATATGCGTTCACAATAATACCCTACACAAAATAAATGTGTTACCTTATTTCTATGACGTGTAACAAAAAGTTATGATCAAATTACTATAGAAATATTAAATGATCAAAGGTTGTAAGCCAATAATTTAGCCTGGCTTTCGCAACAATCAAAGCTCATACGAGCTTAGTCTGGCCAATCTCACATACTAGCCGCCTTCTCAAAGGCAGAATCAATGTTAAACTTGCTTAGCCCGCCTCCTTCACCTTAGAGTGAAAGCTCACTTCTCATTGGTGCCTGAAATTCTGGGACAGGAAATGCAGTAAATAGGTAGCTTGGCCATACTGACTTGAACACGAAATTTTGTGCAGTGTCATAGGAAGTATGGGCAAGCCCAGGCTACCAATAATTAGTTTGAGATTATAAAGGTTCCTCTGCACCATGACCAAACAAACAGACTGGGCGAAATACATGAGCTGTTGGACATGTTCATCTTAACGTCTGGGTGTCTTGACTGCTTCACTTACTGTCTTGGATTTGGTAAACTTGTCCTCACACTTGATTGCTTCCTCTGGTGACACTCTTCTTTTCGACAAGTCAATGTAGCCTAAAGACATGGAGAAACACAGCACTTAGAGACGACTAACCAGGTGACATAGTCCATAGCTCCAGGTGAGATAGACAACAGAAATTGACTCACCTTTCTCCTTGTCCACTCGAATGACCACCACGCACTCGTTGCGACCGATGCGGATGAGTTTGTTGATGGAACGGATACGTCGACGGGAGAGCTCACTGAGCAGGATCATGCCCTCGATGTTGTTGTACTCTAGTAAGCTGACATAGGCCCCCATCTCAGCGATGGAGCGCACGTTCACCATCACGACATCCTCTACCTCCGGGAACCGGTGCTGGTAAAACCTGCAGCTGAGCCCCGGCATCGCTGGAGGGAGACACAAGCGATTGTAACGTTAGATTACCAACACCACGTATTGGCCTATCCACACCCTCTGAACCCTCTAGTACAAAGAACAAATATGTTATCTGACCGACCATTTCCCCACACCAGTGAGTGACATTTTCATTAGACGACTAGCCAGCCAGCTGGTCTGTTCGGCTAACATCTTAGTGGAGTAAAATTAGCCACTCAACCCAAGTATGCTAGTTTATTATCACCAATGTCATCAAAACAGTATATTTCCAATCTACAGGAACCAGCCTCACCGCTAACTCATACATATCGTGTACAATTCACTGATGATTCACAGACCATCTGCCTCAATACTTCCCTCTGTCATGCGGCACATGCAGCCTTGCTAACGTTAGCCTCACACCTTTCATTCGTCGACAGAATGCTATATTCGTACTGGGTTTTCTATTGAAAAACTCACCTTTACTTTATGTTTACTAAACGATGAACTCTTTTTAATTCGGTGGAATGTTCCTGAAATGTGTATCCACTCAGACACAGTAAATGCTTCAACTTTTTCTCTAATTCCTCCAAGTCACCAATCCACACCGAACCACATTACAGTTCACCCGGAAGCAATCCATACCACATGACCCTAGTCCATCTTCTAACTCCATCCGCTGATGCAATCCATGAATCTCTGATCATTAATTTCTATATTATTTGTATCATGGGAAGAGGACGGCTTTGTAGACAAAAGTGTCTGGTCTAATAATGAAAATCGCAATACATAAAGACACAGATCTGTTCCTGCCTCAACCACACCAAATGGTGATCATTTGTACTACAAATATTTATCACTTTGTAGAGGGTCTTTAGTGTGCACATTTGCTGATTTTGTAAAATACAGAGCCAGACAGAAAATCTGCTGGATGTGTATACTTATTCCATGCATTCACACCCAGCTGTCAGTGGATCCCACGGGTTTGTGTCACATGACTATACATCAGCTGATCCCATTTGCCCTACTACTTGACTATGAGGATCACGACAGAGAAATAGCTGTTTACGATTGTTCTGTCTTTCGATTTGCGTTAACTGAATATTAGGATACAGCATTTTGGATTCTATCAAAGTAGTATACTGTAGGTAATCAAAGGAAAATATGTCGTCAAAAGACCGTATCGACATTTTCCCATCGAGAATGTAAGTATCTTTGGCTATTAACGTTAGCCTGCTATATTTGATGCAAGGTTAACTGATGTTTTTTTGTCGTGGAAATTATATTGCAATGTAAATACAAAATAGGGCGATGGATCTATAAACTGCACTGTAAATAGCAAGTAAGTATGTGGTCGTTGAAAAGGAAGACCCTGTTAGTACCACATAGGCGCAGTGTCACGTTAGCTATGCTAGTCAGTCAATCAGGTGCAGTATCTTCACCTGAAGGTATCTAGCCACGACTTCGTGACAACTTTTCAGATTGGTGCTATTTTAGCCCTGTGCAAATGTTTAACTCTGACTGTAGACTTGTCATGCTCGACCAAGACAACTTAATACGTGTGAAGGTTAGCTGGACTTAAGTCTTCTTCTTCAAAAAACGGAAGCCGTTTCGGTCATGTGAGTTTTGTCTGTCTGTGCCTAAGCAGTAGATCATGTTGACCACTAGGACACAATCTTATCCTACTTAATGGCAATTTCAGAATGGTATTTGTGACGGAAAACATGACAATTATCGAAAAACGTGGGGTAAAGGACCTATTTCTCTGTTTCACAGGGCCCAGACCATTATGAAGGCCAGACTGAAAGGAGCCCAAACGGGCAGAAACCTGCTCAAGAAAAAGGCTGATGCCCTCTCCATGCGCTTTAGGCAGATCCTAAGGAAAATCATTGAGGTACTTATGTCTCAAATGCACACTGCAGTTGAACAGCACTGCAAAGCAGCAAAAGAATGTGTCTTTAATGGTGTTGGTGCTTTATATGCTCATGAATGCACATTTTTATTTTTCTTAAGACTAAGACTTTGATGGGAGAGGTTATGCGAGAGGCTGCCTTCTCCTTAGCAGAGGCCAAATTTGCAGCTGGGGATTTCAGGTAAGAAGTCAGACCCCTAAATTAATGAGAATATGTCTGTTAGTGAAACTATCATTCATTCTAACAATATTCTCTGTTTTAACAGCACTACAGTCATTCAGAATGTAAATAAGGCCCAGGTGAAGGTCAGAGCAAAGAAGGACAATGTTGCAGGTGGGTTTTTACATCACACAACCTGCATGATAACATTGACTGAAATAATACACTTTGGAGACTGGTCCATGTTTGAAAACGTTTAAGTTCACATCACAAGGAACTGAATCTATTTTCCTGTGTATGACTGAAATGTTTTTTTAACGTCTTTCTAAATGTATTCACCTAATGAGCATGACATTCTGCAAAAAAATAAAAGACCCACCTCTGTCCACTTCTCTCAACAGGTGTAACCCTCCCTGTGTTCGAGCATTACCAGGAAGGAGGAGACAGTAAGAGCTATTCCTTTTCCAAAGACCACGATGACAACTCATTTAACATAGATCATCTTAATTGTCCTTTAATTTTTACTTAAGAATTAAGTAAAGTTATCAGTTTTACCTGTCTGAAAAGGCCGGTATTAGTTCTAGTGGCCTCAAAAGAATACAGTAAATTGCAATTTTTTGAGCACAGCAAACTAAATTCACTGAACAGAGTTTTGACTGCACCAACTTCCTTGTCTTGCTTATCTCCTAGGCTATGAGCTGACTGGTCTGGCCAGGGGAGGAGAGCAGCTGTCCCGGCTGAAGAGGAACTATGCTAAAGCTGTAGAGCTGCTCGTGGAGTTGGCCTCCCTGCAGGTAGGGGGCGCTTCCCTTTGGGGAAATGCACGTTTTCACTCATAACAATTGGATTCCGATTAGTTGGGACTCTTAACTCTTTAACATGCAAAGGATTTCTTGTCCACAGACATCATTCGTCACACTGGATGAAGCCATTAAGATTACTAACCGCCGTGTCAATGCCATTGAGCATGGTAAGACTCCCAAATCAGTGGCAGATCTCTGCATTTAGTGGTCTGAGTCATTAACCAGGAAACAATTTAGAACTGTAGAGTATTTTACAATACTCTAAGTTAACATAACATGTGCATGTTCATTTCACACATGTCCCACAATTCACTGTCTGTCTGTCCACAGTGATCATTCCCAGGATTGAGCGCACCTTGACCTACATCATCACCGAGCTGGATGAGCGGGAACGAGAGGAGTTCTACAGGTGAGTAAGCCCCTCACAGTCATGCGTCCCGACTAAAAAAACCTGAAAAGAATTGTAGCTATGTGGCCTGCTTGAAAATTGCTTTAAAGGAGAAGTTCCGTTTTCACGATTTAAGACAAAATACCGTAATTTATTCAGCCATTTCCCTTTGATTTCATTCGGAGTATTTGCAAAGTTATAGGATTTGCCGATATCCATGTAACGGAGTGGTCAGGGCACTGAAATGCAGCTGATAAATACGTTAATTTCTCAGATGTTTGTTATGATAAGTCTAAAAGTACAAAGTAAGTGCTTGATTGCTTTAGCCTGTTCTGGTTTGAGTCATTCTGTGCTCAGCTGCTGTGGCCTGTTTTGATTTGTTAATCAGGCTGAAGAAGATTCAGGAGAAGAAGAAGCAGCAGCGCCAGAGGACGGAGCTGGAGATCGCTGAGCGTCTTGCAAAGTTGGGTCCCGTGGCAGAGCCCACTAACATGCTAACCGACGAAACCGACGAGGACCTACTCTTTGAGTAACATTCTCTAGCCTGGCGAGTAGCGGCGTAAATTAGCTGTAACCACCTCGCCATCATCCTCACTTCCTGACTGGGCTTAATCCAAGCCTTATGGTCTTATTTATTTCTGTGCCTCCGAGGCCAAACAGAGAACGTGTTGTGTAAAAAAAAAAAAAAGAAAGAAATTCAAAATGACAAAAGTATTTTCTCTTTCCATGTTGTGTGTATGTTCAAGTTTGTGATGTCAGTTTTTCTTTCATTGTTTTGCTATATTGTTTACAGTGCGAATTTTGGGGGGAGGGGAGTGGCGTGGGACGAATTGAGAGTCCATGCAAGTAATTGCTACCCACAGCACTCCCACCTATCAACACGCAATAGCTTCGTGAAACAGCTCAAGAAAGCATACTACATTTGTAGCTGTAAAATTTCTATATGTACTATGGTTAAAAACACTTCTATGTAATGTGGTGAAAGGGAATGGCTCCGACAGGAACTACCATGGTAGAAACATTCCATGCAAATACCTGTGTGTACATAATATAACTAGGCTCACCATTTTGGTTACCGTTACAAACACAGACAGCAGTGCATGTTATTACACTGTAGTAGACTGGTGTAGTCTTCCTTCATTGATGTGATTCCACTAGACAGGAAGTAATTGGTTCGTCACTTGTCTCCTTGGTTTCTTTTCGGTCTGTGATTGGACAGTGGTTGATGTGTGACCTTTTACCCCTGCCATGGTATCTGGAGTGTCTCCACCCCTGTTTCCTGTCAGAAAAGATGATAAAATAATAAAAACTGTAATCAAATCACAGATTACTGTTTCCTTTTCTCTTCTGTTTAATTCTGCACTGTTGTGCTGCTGTTATGCATTAAATCAGTGTTTTTCAACCTTGGGGTCGGGACCCCAAATTGTGTCCCCTGAAATAAATAAAATAACTAACCCCAGACCACATACAATTATAAACTTGTTCATCCACGGTAAAGACAGAGAACCACAGAAACAGACACCAAAGACAGAGAAAACATGATGAAAATTTCATTCAGCATGGCAGGCATCATTGAACGCAACAAAGAATAAACGAAATGTCTGCTTTGTGGTAATGTCCTATTTGTCTGAAACCCAACAAATGGGTTGGGTGGGTGGCACGGGTGGCCTAAACATGCCCTAAACCCTAAACCTTCAATCGACTTTGTGATTGGCTGAGAATGCTAGTTAAGTCTCCTCATCCATAATCCATTATATTCTTCATCTTCCATTAGTGTTTTTGGTTTGTAATATATCTTGAAAATAACTTTTTTTTTAATGGATCACAGTGGACACTGCACACTTCACTCCAATGACCACTACCACATTAAGCTATAAAAGAACATGTGGCCCACAGACATCAACACCATCACTTTGTCCAGCAAAGGAGCTCACATCTCTACTAACAAGTGGCAAAATGCTCAGAAATATGCCTTTACCAAAAAAAAGCCATAAAAAAAAAAAAAAATTGAAAATATGTAAAAAAAGAAAACTTGCTAGATCATCCATTCTAGAGTTGTGTTAGTGCGATAGTGCACCTGTCACAATGTCTGTAGTTCAGCCATGGAGGGGGAAGTGGTACAATGACCAAAATAATGAAAGAATTTAGCAACAACACTTGCTATAGACTCACCCTGGACTCTGCCTGCTCATGTAAGGGGTTAAGATGTGCACTCTTCTCTCCCTGTTAGCACTGCACTGGCACCCAGCAATCACATAGCACTGTGGAACGGAGGCCTACAATCCGCCCCTTTTTCCTTTCATGTGTACTTGCATCCATTCTTTACATTTGTCAAAGGTATAAACATTAAGAGGGATAAGGAAAAATCTGTAAGACTTGTATTAAATCCGACCAACCTTTTTTTATTGTCCGTTCAATACATTTTGGAAAGAAAATTTGGCTGATACTTTAGAATGTATACATTCAAATATATACCTAATACGTACCTGGATTACGTTGATAAATAAGAGAAGAAAAAAAGACAGACTTTTTCATAATCTCCTCACCGTTTTTTGTTCCTCAAGCTTTTAAAATGCTCAGACATAAAAACGAGAAACATCAATCACAAAAAAAAAAACTGCACATGGTGAACATAACTGCTCATGGACTGGATTTGTATATATTACAAAAGACCAGGACTAAAAATTCTATGAACAATTATGTAAATTGTGTCTGTAAGATTTCATTGATGATTTTTGGTCCCCAAGTAAGCTTTCTGTATTTTGAAATATTGCACCCTTACTTGTATATATGCCAGCTAAAATTGTCATTAATATGAATATGTTGAGTAATACAATCAGAATCTGCGTTATTATTGATCTTTACATATTGATCTACAAAACATTTACAGGTATTATACACATATTACATGTGGTACAGTAGAAATATATCTCCTAAGTATCTTTATAAATTTACACATTAATTTGTCAAAGACAAACAGCAAAAAGAAAAAAAAAAACTTAAAACCAACGTTAAAAACCAAGAGAGTGTCCATTCAATTAAATTCCTTCATAATCCTTCCTACAAGGCAGACATATCGGCCTACAGTTTTGACCTTAACACTAAATGAGAATCTCTATGGCAACCATTTGCAGGCAGTCTACCAATGGGTCACCACCTCTTTCTCTTCTGTGCACAGGGCAAAAAGTCCCTCTGCTTTCATGACAGGGGCTGATGGGAAATGAGTCCTCAACTTCACTTACCCCCCCCACACACAAACAAAAAAATGACCTGGAATCTGATCATTCACTAATCTCTCCAATGTCTAAATGAATGAACAGTTCCAGGTTGGTTACAGCTACTAGCCGTCTCTGTTCCCAGATCAGTTCATTGACCAGGAGCACTGGCAGTGCTGAAGGCATTGGAGGAGTAGATATACTGTGTATGTCACTCCTGCTGGGGCTGCTCAGCAGAGCCACGAGGAGGGCACCCACTGAGGCTCCGTGTCCAGTTTGTCTATGAGACGCTTCAGCTCCTGATAGGCCCTCTCCTGGTCGTCGTTGACGACGGTGGTGTCAAACAGGTGGCCGAACTTCTGCTCCATCTCGTGGGCCTTCTCCACCTCGTCCTTCAGATCCTCCACCTGGAGTGGGGAAGGGAGAAGAGGAAATGGAGAGCAATGATGACAGTCAGACAAGCTGATCCCCACCTTCCCTAACCCTTTTAGTCAAGCTTTCAAAGATTTCAAATGACTTCTCCTCAGTTACATAAACAGTCAGACTTATTTTGACATTTCATACTTTCGTGAAGTACTGTAGTACTGAAGGTGAAGTACTACGAAGAAAGTATAATATATAATTCCACAGGTGACAAATGAAAACCAGTAGGCCTACTGAATTCAAAGCCAAGCCATTTTACAAGCAACTGAGCTGCTCATTGTCTTTACTAGTCTGCTTTGTTAGTTAGAGTCACAGTCATTTATTGTGTAAATTTAATGTGATTTTCATGGAGTAAAATGTTGAAGCAATTCAGCATTTCTGTGGCCACTTGCCTTGGGTGTGCTTCCATCTTTGGACAGCAGGGTGCGCAATCTCTCCATGGAGGGAGGAGCGAGGAAGATTATGTAGGGCTTCAGGTTGGAGGAGCGCAGCACTCGCAGAGACTACAGAGAAAAGCAAGCGGAGAAAGGGAGCAGAAAGAAAAGAAAAAGCTGTGATAAATGCAATAATAAGCATAACGGCTAACAACTGCAAAAAACCCCCAAAACATTTGTTTATTAAGACAGATGAGATATCATCACCGAGGTGAGGATAGATAGCAGATGCACATTGAATGTTGGTGGTACAATTAAAATGACAGCAAATGTTTTAAATGGTTTGATTATAATCCAATGTTTTGACTTCAACTCTTGGACTCACACCTGTACCTGAGATAGATTTGCCATGCAGTGAACAGTGAAGACTAGCTCATCTTGATATGATAATTCACACATATACTTAGAACACTGAGAATACCTTTCACAAAAGATTAACTCCTAATAGCAGTTTCTGGGAAAAGACACCACTGTCCTGGTATTAGATGACATTTTCCCCTAGTGGTTGGCTGGATTGAGTGTTCTGCTATTTGTGGAGAAGGTGTTTGTGTAAGAGGGTCATGTCAGCTCACTCAAAATTTAAACCTGTTCACCCCAGTACAAGCCTCTGCCAGAGAACACAGGCTATACTATAAAGAGAACAAGTACAGTGGATGCACTAAATACTACAATAGGCTGGGTATGAATGATTATCGCTAAAGCAACACAAAAACATGATACTGTAGGTTAAGATGCACACAGACATACACACACACTAACACACACACACACATACGCATGCATGCAGACACACACACACACACATGAATATATGAACACACAGACAATAGTGGTGGAAAATAAAATACAATGTTATAAGACACACACACACACACACACACACACACACACACACACACACACACACACACACACACACACACACACACAC
>JASCQY010000048.1:10811105-10821806 GCA_030264315.1 Sardinella tawilis | reverse complement strand
TGTAACAGGAAGTAGTTGGGGACCAAGATGGAATGTTCAAGCATTGTTTTGTCCAGCTATGGAATTAGAACCTGAAACGGACCAACGTTGATTGTTCTGAAAATTTGAAAATGCGCTTTTGGCCTTGTATGTCAATGTGAGTTTGAGTTTGTGAGTCAGTCCATACTTGTCTCCGACTATTCCTAAGTTGATGGTAGGGTATCCATGCTCCTGGATGGTGGCTAGCAGGGTTGAACGATTGCTGTCCCTGATCTTCCCTGGGTGCAGGTCATCTTCAGGGTTCAACAACTGGAAAAACACACACACACACACACACACACACAGACACACACACAAGGCCACAGATACACACACATGCACAAGTGCACGCACACGCATACACACCGGCATGCAGACGCACAATCATTACAACGCTCAGCAAGTGTTATTTTGCACACACTCATATGCAAAGAAATTGAAATCTGACTATTGCACATATTTCCCTCTCCTTGTCAAATTTCTAATAGGCTATAGCTCTTTTTTTACCTCCTCTGTCTCTGATCCTGGTCTGTACTAGGCCTATGTCTTTCCTCTCTTGATATTATGTTTGTTTCTCTGTTGTTTATTTTTCACTGCTGTTTATTTTGTTTATTAATTGTCCACCAAGCATTTAAAAAAAAAAAAAACAAAACAAAAAACAAAAAAAACAAATGTGTTTTGTACATTTCACCATCCATAGTGTGCAGGCTTATTGACTGCAGTAGGGTCAGATTATTTGAAGATTGTGTTCATGAAATGAAAACAAAACAGCATTTATGTGTAGGCCTAGTTTTGACTTAAAGGAATATGCCACATATCTGGGTGGCATATCCCTTTAAGTGGGTCATTTTGCAAACATAGGAAAAGTAAAAATAGACAAACCCTCACATTTGAATTTAATTGAATTTTATTTATAAATTGATGGGTTTTGATTACAGACTAATATTTTGTTGGAGGCCTATTTGGAGTTTTTTTTAATATATATATTTTTAAGAGATGACAGATTGGACAAAAGGCATGGTAGCAGCAGAGAAGAACTGTAAACCTCATCAGCATGGATTTCAATAAACAATAATTATGTGATGACTGACTCGCTTTGAAAATGGCACAAATCACAGTAAACACTCACACAAATGATTGGAAAAACAAAATAGTAAGTGTGTGATCCTTTCATATGCCAATGTTCAAGGCATGGTGTACGTTCATGTCCAAGGCTGTCTAAATGGCCTACGGTCGCATGGGGGCAACAGCTCCCCGCTGCACGCCCGGTGGGCGTGGTAGGATGAGATATCATGCGACTGGCGCGAAAAGGAATACAAATAGGCCTACTGAATTTAATCTTCTTTAACGGTCTATGGTTTAACCAGGTTGCAGTGCTAGGCTCTTGTGAGGAATTTATTGAGCTACCTTAAAATGTTAGGAAAAGGCATGTGACATGTCTGAATTGAAATAGCAAAGTCTCGTTTGTACCAGTGGGTGGCAGTATGCGTCAGTAAAGCGCAACCCACAAATACAATCTAAAGAAGAAGAAGTAGAAGAAGAAGAAGTAGAAGAAGAAGAAGAAACACAAACAGGAGGGGGCAAATATGTCTAACTTCAGCCATCATAACTGGAGATATGATGAGATACAGGAACTTTTATCGATAAGGGCTGACGTCGATATTGTCGACCAAGTTAGTGGGACTGCAAGAGACGCTGTTGTGTATGAACAAATTACTAGTCGCCTACGTGACCGCGGTATATTCCGTACAAAGGCACAGGTAACCAACAAGCTAAAAATGCTCAAAAGGCAATTCCTTCAGATCATTACCAATGACCAGAATGGAGATGAGGCAAAGGGATGGCCCTATTTCAGTTTATGTAATGCTGTATGGGGTTCACGTCAACGGACAACTGCTGCGATCGGTAGCAAGAAGCCAACTTCAACAGATGAGCCGTATAACCTGCGTCGTCCTGCACGGTCCAGCCCGGGCTCGGACCTGCGACTTGGCAACATCTCGGACTGGGAGTCTAGCGCGCTTGCGGGTGAGCTGATTTTCGCACTTGCGCGACTGGATGGTTTTCGGGAGGGAGGTTTTTACCCATGGGTTTACCAACGTTCCACTCGCACAGCAAGGCTGGTGATAACGTTGCCTAGGTATTTCCTCTGATACAATTCCCGGGTGGGTGCCCCCAGAAAATAAAAAGTTGTTCTATAATGGGAATTGCAAATGAATCTGCATTTATGTAGGTAAGATCTGTGATACAATTAGAGGCAAAGGTGTGCCTGATAATGTAGGCCTTGCTAAGAAGTGCAGCTGCAAAGAGGATGTGTTGGTTGTAAAAGTGGCAGATTGGGATACATGAATAATGCGGTGCTGTGAGGAAGGGTCTGACAAAAATAAAAATCCTTGAAGTGATGACGTTTTATATTTCTAATTGTTAGAGGGGCCAATTGTAACATTAATGCTGGCCAATATACTCCTTGTCAGTGCAGAGGCCTAAAATGGTCCTAACGTTAGCTCCCATCCTCATTGTACGCCTCACCCCCAAAGTCAAGTCTTGTAAAAAAAAAGTATTTCGCATTGTAAACCAAACTATTCAGTGTAGAACTATACCGAATTTAAGATTGCTGTAAAATAACAAAACCTCCTCTGCGCCAGTAGTTGGCGGTATGCGTCGGTGAAACACAACAAGCCAACAAAACCAGAAGGAGAAGAAAAAAGAACCAGAGAACTGTCTATTGAAAGAACACAGACGAGAGGGGGCAAATATGTCTACCTTTAGCCAGCATAACTGGAGATACGATGAAGTTGAGACACTTTTATCGATAAGGGCCAAAGATGATATTGTCTGCCAAGTTAGTGGGACTGTAAAAGAGCTAGCACTCAAAAGCAGTTCTTTCAGATCGTTAACAACTGCCAGAATCAAGATGAAGCCAAAGGATGGCAATTTTTCAGTTTATGTGTTGCTGTATGGGGTTCAGGTCAATCGGCTACTGCTGTGAACAGCAGCAACCTCGTGAAGATGCCCGGAGATGCCATCGAAACGGACTCAAGCACAAGTGCTACCTATGTAAAATTATACCTAGGTATAACCCTTCCTTGTTTGTGATTTGTAGAAAGCATGTACAAGAGGCATATGCTCTGACATGCACATGAAACTTGTAGGCTTGCACATAAGGCAAAATGCACACATTGCATTAAGCCATAACAAGCCAGCATGATTGGATCTCAGATAATGAATGACCCGATATTACTGTTTAAGCGTTTACTTTTTTTTCTCAGAAATATGCAAGTTAAACATCAATATTTATGGGACAAAACACTGCAATTTGGAGATTTGTAGATTTGGTGGAAAATTAAGTTTACCTATAGGTTTACCTATCCCATGACTTCTAGATCTGATTACCAGGTAGTAATCAAGCTGAATGTCTAAAGGAAAAGTTAGGTATTTCTCATCAAGACATGGCACTGCCTTCCCCTTAGTAACATATGCCTGTAAGTAACCTTTGCACTTACACATGACTGGAGGAGGCTAATGTGAGGGTGAGGGGCAGATTGACAACTATTCAATTCACCTCCCCCACCCTCACTTAAACCACTTGAGTATGTACTCTGAGGTGAGAACATTTTTCACCTATTTAGTAGGCTACTAGGTAGTACTCAAGAGTTTTAGGTACATCATCATTCCATTGTTTTAAAAGCAGTGTGAAACACTCCACCGATCAGATGCAGAAAACACCAGTTTGGCTAAAACTTACAGCCACACCCATTATTGTCAACAAAAAAACCTGGATACACTTTGTTGCATTAGAGATGCAGCCAATTCTCAGATAAAATGAGCCGTTTTATTATTCAGATATCTGCAACATGTTAACATTTGTAATCGTATTAAAAAAACACGTTTACCCGTTTTGTGTTACACAGAGAACTTGGACTCGATGGACCGAGAAAGCATCTCGGATGGGAGACCCTCAACTCCTGAAAGTTCCCAGCACGAAGCTCCTGATGCTGCAACACTATTACATTGTCACGGTTAGTTGGGTAGATAGGTTTCTTTTTAGATTCTTCATCTGATCTTGCCATGGGCCTTGTTGATCTTCCATGTTTTAACTGGTGTCTCTTCAGATAAACCTTCTACCAGTACTGAGGATTTCTGGAGTGATCAAGAAACGCAAGTGATGTTGGACCTAATTAAACAGCATCAGAGGCAGACCTCGATACAATCAGATGGGAGGAAGAACCAGGAGATTTTTAGGATGTTGTCTGAGGGCATGGCAGAGAGAGGCTTCAGGAGGAGTGAAGGACAAATTCGGACAAAGTGGTCCTATTTAAAGCAGTGCTATAAAGATGCAGTTTCCAACCAGACTGACGGCAGTGGGACGAGCCATTTTGTGTTTTTTGAGGTTTTGAAAGAACTTCTTGGTGACCTGACGATGGCATCATCTAACAGTGGCCAAGAGGGGACTGACAAAGGCTTTGATGAAGGTAAATCTCCACAAGGCAGCTCTCTGGCAAATAAAAAAAAATGTATTTAGGCATTTAGTCACATTCATCATCATAGCTTTAAAGAATTTCAAACAGTTTCCCCTTTCCTTTGTTTGTTTTGACGTTCTTCAGAGATTTGCAATTCAGCGGATCCAGGGGAGAGCTTTTACAGGCCTTCAACTTCTGGACATCTCGATAGGCCTGATGTTACTTCCCAGTGGTCTCCCCAAGGTCAGTAATGTTGAGGCCAAAACAAACAAATTCTCTCCAGTTTCTTTTTCTGATTGAATCTGTAATACTGACATTGTCTCATTGTACATTGCCACACTCTTTGTCAAACGACAGGAAATCCTTCCAGAAAGCGCAGACGACTCAGCAACGGAGCCTCATCAAACCGGCACTTCCTAGAGCAGCTCCAGGTCAGGCAGCAAGCTTGGTTTGCCGCCCAAATGAGGCCCTTCCACCAGCGTGAGAACCGGATGCTGACCCTCCTGGAGTCCCTGGTCCAGACCTCAGAGCGGATGGTGACCGTGATGACGGACTGCCTGCAGCAGATCGGCCAGCAGCACAGTCGGCATTCCACCGTCCCCAGACACCATCAAAACACATCTCGTCTGAGTTCCGCACCGTCTGAAGGATCCTTCCAGGATGAAGATTTCTTTGGACTTTGAACACTCCATTTCAAGCGATATGCCACAGACTTGGAACACTGTAAAAAATTTTATGTGCCACACTTTTGAACTGGTTCTATTATATTGATTGTAATTCTTGGTTTTATAATGGAATCAGTAAAAAAAAAAACGTTTATGAAAAAATGTAAAATGCGTTTTATTCAGAACAGGCAGGAGAAAGGAGTATTTACAAATGATGCCTTTTAGTTTTGTGTTTTTTAAAACAGTTTCAGAAAGGGGTAGTTGGTGGCCAGGTACCCTGTGAGGGCTTCCCTGACAGTTTCTCCCTCAGTGTTGGAGTCTGTGTGTGGCGGTCGAGTGGGCTGTGGGCGTGACCCTGCATCCAGCCTGGCCTCTTCCTGCCACTGTGGACTGATGGGCTCCTCCTCCCATTCACAGAAATTGTGCAAAGCGCAACAAGCCACGGCCATGTATGGCGTGAAGGTGTGGCGAAAGTCATTTTTCCTTCTCAGAACCCGCCATCGAGCCCTCAGTCTTCCAAAAGCGGTCTCTGCGATTGTCTGAGCTGCACTTGCATAAGCATTAAATGATGCTTGTTGGGCTGTCAAAGCAATGCCCTGGGTATAGGGCTTTATGAGCCAGTCTGACAGAGGATAGGCTCCATGTCCAAGGATGAAGTAGCCCACTGGCTTCCCCTGAATGTACATTGTTTCCTGCAGATCATTGGGAAAAAAAAAATAAAAATCAGGACAAGTTCAGTAAAATCAACATTTCGCAGAAGAGAAACGAGTGCTACAGTCATAGCCAAACCTTTGGAAGAGTGTGGATATTCTTGTAGAGCTGTGACTGTTGTAAGACCTGAGCATCATTTGCACTCCCACCCATCTTGCAGCTGATGCTCCAAAAACTGGGGGAAAAGGAAATGTTTATGTACTATGTACTACCAAACAGAAACAGTAATCATTTGAGAATTCTAAAACATCAAGGTGTTATAAACAATCTCAAACTTACCAGCACCGGTCATTGACGACACCCTGAAGGACGTAAGACTTCCACCCACTTCGATTGACAAAGTCTTTGGATTGAGCATTTGGGATCGAAGCCGGGATATGGATGGCATCCATGCACCCAATTACTTGTGGAATGTAGTACTGGTACTGGAATTGCTGGGCTATTTTACGGGCTTCCTCCACGGTTGGAATACTGATAAAGTCCATGATCATTGACGAAATGCCTTTACAAAACAAGTATACAAATCCATGTATTGTAGCGACCTGCACGCCGAACTTGTCAACCATCGTTCCATACGTTGCGCACTTTGCAAGTTTGTACAGCACTATGGCGACTCGCATCTCAAGAGGCACGACAGGAGTGCGGCAGCATTTCGTCTCCCCCGGTTTCATCACATCTTGCATTTTGCTACAAAGCTTCATAAACGAAGCTCGTGACATTCGAAAATTCTCTCGCCATTCAGTGTCTGTAAATTCTTTAAGAACGACTCTCTCCCACCAGTCCCTGTTCCTTACAATCATCCAGTGGCGTCGTGAGGTTACAGGCAAACAATGCGCAGATAAATGCCGATAAATGCTGGATTCACAAGCTTGTTGCGCGATAGCACGTTGTCTTCGATTTTTCATGATTAATTTCACAAGAAGCGTGGCAGCCAAAGTCGTTAGTTGGTGGTGAACCATCGCCAATGAGAAGATAATGCGGATCTGGTCGAGTGGGTCCATATTTTAGGCTACACGTCTCCTGACTCAAACCGATGAAAACGACGCCGTGTGCGTCCTCTGTTATGGCTACCATAAGCTGGATTGACGACAATAACAGAGGTCCAAAATCTGTTTGGAGCATAGCCTGCAGAGGCTTGAGCGTTGAAATCAAACGAACGCGGGTTTGTTTATGGGAATGCATGGAGCGCATTTTTAACACGTCATGTCATGACGTGCCAGGGAGGGGCCAAATAAATTGGGAGGAAAGTAAAAGTTCTCTGGTGAAACAGCGATCCTAGCGGTAGTGTTCCTAACCCGAGACCCATCCTAAGTCAAAGATGTTTTATACCGTAACAGTTTCCATAGTACGTAGTACTACAATTATACTGTATCAACTGTCTCTGATGCATGTGTGCCTCACCGTTTAATTCAATCATGGAAGCAAGCTTATTTAGGCTTATTGAGCACACTGACTTCAATATTAAGCCTACAGTATAGGGTTATATCCTGCGCCCTGTATATTGTTTCTTTAGCATGGTCTCTCATTATTGTCCTTCATTGTTCTCTAGCCCAACTGCTTCTCAGCTATCACTCTCTCTCTCTCTCTCTCTCTCTCTCTGTCTCCCTAGTCTCTCACCTCATTGCCTGTGGACATGACGGCTACCACGGGGAACTTGTGCACCTCCACCTCAGTGACGCCCACAGTGGCTAGCAGGCCGATCTCCGAGGGCCCCATGTGGGTACCCTTGGCCAGCACACACTCCCCGCGCTTGATGTCGTGTCCAATGGGCCTGCAGTGACATTAAAACGACATCACTGGAGAGGTCTAGAAAGTCAAGACAGACTTTTGGTCTGGTCGCTTTGTACTTTCTAGACATCTTCAGAACAATGCGTGACTATATACATCATACAAAACTATATACATTTTTCTATGGCCTTGACAAGAGAGAGACCCAGATTTTGAAATTGCCTATAACGTGGAGAAAACAACAACAACAACAACAACAACAACACTGTGACAATTTCACACAGCTCAGAGAAAGTGAGGATGATCAGGAACAGCAGTTCCATATGGACACAGAAGCATCATACCTGATATCCTGTCCGGGACGCGCCTGCACTAAGATGCGCACCTCCAGCTCTTCTGTACCCTGAGCACAACAAACACACAGCATGCTGACGCTTTGACGTCCCGCGTACACACACGCACACACACACACACACATACGCTCTTCTTCACACTGGTAAGTGTGTGCCTCCCTCTAGCTTTGTAGTTTCACTGCAATTACAGAATACTTCAAAACAGAAGCACAAATCAACTGCAGACTGATGCCTTCAGCTGGCAGACCAGGATACAAAAGGTCATTTCTTTTTAATCGGGAAAATTAAACAGAGCCACCAACATACAGTCATTGGAATGCTGTCTCCTTTGCTCTACTTTGCTCTTAATAGATCTCTCTCGTCATTGGGACTGCGAGGTGGTGGCTGCTGCTGGAGGACTGAGAGTGGAACAAGGAACCGGACCAGGATGGTGTGGTGGTGGTGGTCTATCTACACCTACCACAACTGCACACCACAGGATTGTGTCCTTCAGTGTCTGAATATATTTGGCTGTGTACTGTAATACTGTCTATGTAGCTTACAGTACATAGGCTATAATTATAATGCTCGAACGCACATCATAGTGGATTGGTTACTTTCCAATTTGGTTACCTTCGCCAAAGATATTTTATTAAAGATACAAGTCAAGTCTTTTAAAGCGATACACTGGCAGAGATCTATATTTTAGGCTCTATGTCTGCATGTGCAGTCGTGAAACGTTGTGTCAAAGAATATTTTACGTCAGTCACTCCCAACTGGAGTTAGGGCAATCTTCTCGTTTCGACGATTTTGCCTTTACAACAGTGCGCCAGCACTCTCGCACACGCGTCCAAAATGCTATTTTTAAACCACTTACAATATTCAAAATCTCACGAAAGTTCCTACAAAGTATTATCAGGGTCTGTACTCATGAACATCAGCATGGACAACATTGTTGGCGCACTCAAAGCTTAGAATAACAAATGTTTTTGGAGACAGTGCACATGCAGACATAGAGCCTAAAATAGATCTCTGCCGGTGTATCGCTCAAAGAAATAGTTTTGGTCAAATAAAAGTACTGATTATTATTCAAGATAGCAATAAACCATCACATATTTAAAAGAGGTTTATAGCCAGTAACAGTGGGTTGGGTTGGGGTGGGGTGGGGTGGGGTGGGGTGGGGTGGGGAGGGGAGGGGAGGGGGGGTGGGAAGAAGGAAGGGGGCTGGATCTTTCAATGGGTTAAGAGTATTCCAACCACTTTATAATGATTGCAAATTGCAAATGGTTCAATGACTGGAAGAAACAGCCACTAAACAAAACATCTGGCAGTTAAATATTGGACAAGAGCAGAGCATCAGGAAGTTATGACATTGTATCTGTGCAAAACTGTCCGTTCTCCTGCCATTCCTGTGTTAAAAAAAAAGACACGGCCCTTTTTTTTGTAGAGGGCTAAATGCTTCAAAAGCCACTAGGGAAAAACCTACGACATTGGTGGAGGTCAGACACCACTGGCCGGCCGTCGGAGACAACTCTTGGGGCAACTGCCCGAGCACGCAGGGGGAGATTCCAAGATTGGGAGAACAGAAAACAGGATTACAAATCCATATTACATTAGAAACATGTATTAGGCTACATGTTTCTAAAAGCCACACACATCAAATGGCATCCCTTCATCTACAAGCAGTAAACGCCCTGGTGACTTTCATGAGAGATAGACAATTAAAAAGCTACTGGAATGTCATGATGACCTATGAAACAAGCCAAATTCAGTTGTTTTAAATGCAGCCGATGCAGGTCCATCATGTTGTTTGGCTTCAGTGCAGGCCATACTATCAGCTGTGAGAGAAAGAGTGCAGGAGCTGCAACTGTAGGGTGTATCGTAGATGACTTTGCACAGTGCAAGCACCACAAGACTTTACATTTTATAGACTAGTGTTTTAAAAGACCCCCCTGCCTGTCCTTGGTGCCACGACATTAATGAGGGCTTCTTTGCCAAGTCTGTGGGGTTTTTACAGGTGTGTTGTGCCAGTTTGATAAGCTAAATATCCTGAGGAGGCCTTTTAAAACAACTTGGCAATGCACACAGATCTGCATTCTGAGTCCAACAAAACTAACACCACATATAGAGTTCTTTCCAGTCGTTTGTCTTCCTGATGTCCACAGGATACATCTCTGGCTAGGAGCCTACAAGTTTTGCATTCACACTGTGCATAAAGCAAAGAACAAGCGCTGCTATGCAGCATATCTCCAATCGGCCCTCTATGACATGTAACCTTGATGCACGTACATCGTAAAAAAAAAAAAATCTTTGAAGACTTCTCAACATCTTCAGCACAGTCTGTCATTTCCTCCCTGACCTGTCGTTTTGTTTGACTACGTTCTTTACATTCAACAACGTTCCCACAATTTGATCTGCATGTGTATGGAGTCTTAGCATGTCTTCATATTCAGCGTGCTAGTTAAAATGACACATCCTGATTATACTGTGTATGTCAAAATTAACATACTTGTGTAATTACCAGTAGGAATCCATTGTTAGATTATATCGCCCTCTAGTGGTCAAAAGTCTGAAGACTCCTAACCCATGGCTTCATCAGTGGCCTTCAGGCATCTAATGTAAATACACTTTAAAGGAGAACGCCGGCGTGTCCCAACCTACATTGCTACCTCGATAAAACCGCTATAATTCCGTTCAGGTAGCATCGTTTTGTCTCATTTTTTGGCAGCTCGATGGACTCGACCACTGCTTCCACTGGAATGTAGGTTGGGATGCGCCGGCGTTCTCCTC
>JASCQY010000048.1:10626881-10639020 GCA_030264315.1 Sardinella tawilis | reverse complement strand
TATGCCAAAATCATCATTATTAACACAATAAAAGACCTGAAATATTTCAGTTGGTGTGTAATGAATCTAAAATATATAAAAGTTTATTTATCATTACATTATGGAAAATAATGAACTTTATCACGATTTGCTAATTTTTCGAGAAGGACCTGTATACATTATGTTTTCTGACTTGTTACATCAATCTGATAAACATAATTATAGAACACAATAAATATAAGATAAACTAACAATTCCATCGCTCACCAAACTACCAAGACTTGCTCAGGCACACCTTCCATCCAAACACACACACACACACACACACACACCCACACCCACAGCCTAGAACAGGTGTCGGGGTCACGGCCCTTTGCTTTGGCATCGCTGGTCCAGAAATACACCGTCCTCTCTCGCCACTGCTGCAGACTACTGCCTGGCCTCCACCCTGCTAGGTCAACCCTGGTACATGACAGCCAAACAACAGGGGGTGCCAACACCTGCTCCTGAAGACACACACACACACACACACACACACACACACACACACACCAACCATATTCCCACCCTCCTACAGAGAGGGGCTTCAGGCTTCTAACAGCACCCGTTGATCGGGCCATCAGTCCCCACTGGAGTCCCACAATGGGCCCAGGTGAGCTCCATCCATCAAGGGCAGCACATGGAAGCCGTGGAGGGGGAAGCAGGCCTCCAGGAGCTGGGCCTGACAGCCCCAGGTTTTAGAGCCCATTTGCCACACAAAGGACTGGCAGCAAAGGCGGGGAGAGAGGTGCGGTGCGGTCCGGTGCGGTGCGGTGATGGACTGGGTTTCAAGCCATAGAAGTCTACAAAGAACCGAACAAAGCTCTGAGATGAACTGATAACAAAAGCACACTAGTGTGAAGCACTTTGCATACTGTAGGCTACTGAAAGCACAGCACTTACTCACAACACAAATTGCACAAACAGTGTAGCACTTTCAAAAATCTTTTGTTGCCTTTGTTTAAAAAAAAAAAAAGCCCAAAGAGGCTGTGTGAGTGTGAGTGTGTGTGTGTGTGAGTTCATGTAAATAAACATGACTCCAATGCCCTAATGCACAACGCCGTTCTCCTCTCTCCTCTCTCTCCTCCCACTGAGCTTTCCTGTGCGGCTCCTGCTGCACGAAGCACAAGTACAGTACAAGTGCAATGTGGCACACAGATGGACTATATTTATCGAGGCTGAGGGGCCAGCGCCGTCGTACGGAACGAGCCGTTACCTGGGTGACCACAGATGGCAGAGGATCTCCGACTGGGTAAAAGTGCACACACCTGACCCGACACCGCCAGCCTCAGATGAAATTGCAGGGCGCAAACATCGCAGCTCTAGCCGCGGCAAACTGCACTCGGCGTTGACGACCGCAAGTGAACCGAGCCACCCAAGCCTGTAAACTGTGTATAGCTAACTAACATCTAGCCTCTTGAGGCCTCTTCACAGCACCTGCACCAATCCACATGCAAATCTAGGCTTGCAAGCCATAGATGAAACTGAGGCACAGATCTTGTCATTTTGTTCTGCTCCACCTGTTTCACACACCCTGGCCCTCCACACAAACCCACACTATCTCATTCAAAACACACACACACATGCAATCAAACACACACACACACAAAGACACACACTGCAGAAGGCTCAGAGAAGAGGCTTCACCCATCTTAACCCCCCCCTACACACACACACACACACAGGAGCTTGCCCAAATACACACAAACAAAGACTAGGGCTCAAAGACAAGGCTTCACCCGTTTCCACTGCCCACGCCCCCGTATACACCCACACACCCAAGATCTCGCTAAAACACACACACACACACACACACGGCAGAGGGCTCAGAAGACAAGACTGAAGGCAGCAGATGAGATTCCAGTTCCCAAGCCCATCGATGGATGGGGAGGATAACGAATAATGAGACTGGGCGGGTGGGCGTGTGGGCGGGAAGGATTGTGTTTGTGGGTGGGTGGGTGGAGGACTACAGTGGCTTTGGATGTGAGGGTGTGGGTGTGGGTGGGGGGGTCGAGGGTGAGTTATACATCCGTGTTTGTAGCATGCGTTATGCATCTGCCTTTGATCAGGTACTTAAGACCTTCCACATTCTGACATACACACAAACACACACACACACACACATATAGGCACTGGTCATGTAAGAGAAGAGACCACTCAATAACACCCCCCCCCCAAAAAAAAAACACAGGTCTACACACACACTTTGCTGAAACACAGGGTGGGGTGCACAAGCTTGGTTACATAAAAAGACGCCCCATTGCTGACAATAAAAACTCAGTCTCTCGGTCTCTCCCACACACACACAAACACTCTCCATCCTTCTCTTCCCCCAAGTTGCTTTTTGTAGATAAGAGATTTACGACCGTCTCTCTCCCTCTCTATGATATCAGTCCAGATTAATCTTTTAAGCCCCTAGATTGTTTTTAACGTAATTAAGAGATCAGAGAGGCATCCGTCTGCATTGTCTATCAATATGTGCAGGGGAAATGTTGCACAGCTGGGTCGGGGAAGCAGAGAGAGTGTGTGTGTGCGCATGTGTGGGGTGTGTGTGTGTGTGTGTGTGTGGTGGCATATGTTTGTTTAGATATGTGACAAATCAGAGAGTGCATAATGGTGTGCAAGAGAGTTAAATTTATGTGAGACATGTGTGACTACATGAAAGAATGGCTGCTCTGTGCATGTTTAATACATCACAAGTGAGTCAGGAGGAGCATGTGTCTGTGAAAGTATCTGACTTAAGCACACAGGCCTGTGAAGAGCAACTGAATCATTTGGCGAGATCCCACCATGGTAGAACCACACATAAATAGCTCAAAATGCAATGTACCTTCAGCTAAGGCCGATGCCTTCATTTTTTGGATTAACTGATAAGACATGAACCTATTGAAGACTATTCCCTTGCTAGTTTAGTTAGCAGGTTATAAACCAGTGAAACATCTATGTTTCATACTTAACTGGACCTCTTGCTAAAGAAGAGTGTAACGTTTAGTTTGGAGGACTGTAGTGGGGAAAGAGGGGGAATGGGTGGGAGGTCGGGAGAGGCAAGAGAAAGGACGCTTGACATAACCTCAACATGCTTGATTCTGATGTCACATCCTCAGGGAAGTTCAAGGGGCCATTTTTTGTTGTTATTGTGTCATGCTAACGCATGCATAAAAAGCATATGTAAACGGTTACACAAATGGTTAATGAATGCTTGACTTTACATTAGTGGACTGTGTATTGAGACGAAATATTCAGCGCTCTAAAGCGGTAGATGAACAGTGTGTGTCACATGTTTTCTGATGTCACGAAATAAACAATAGCCATTGCATTATTTTTTTTATGTGGCCAGTCGAGCGGATGACCGCGACGTGGGCGAATTCCATCTCCAGGTGCGTGGCACGAGGGGTGATCCCGCGCGAAGCCCTGGGCGAGACACTCTAACGCCTGGATAACTGGGTGCTGGTTGAGTGGATCCCTCTCGTTGACCCCACACAGCACATGCACCTCACCCCACTTGTCATGATGCATTACGATGAGCTCGTGACGGACCGCGTGCAATGCGGGAAATAATGACTGAACTTCAAAATATTCCCCGCTCCAGACACGCAGGACGCACATGCAGACTGCATTTCGGTGAATCGAGAAAAAAAAAAAATATTCGGTGCTGTGCAGTCTCGCACACTGCGGCACTCGGACAGACATACATATGCGCGAGCTACACTGGACGGAAAACGGTCTGCGTTGACCTATATCACGCAAGTCAAGGCCATCTCGGTGGACCCGCACGAGTTTGCCGTGAGCGTAACTGCAATCGGCATCGCAGCAGCACATCAGTAATGTATAAGAGGCCTTATTAAAGAAAATGGAAAGTGTTTGTTATGGCATTCTACTCATAGGATATAGTATAGCCAACTATGAAATGATATCAGATTATGTCAACGTGATTATTGCCATTTGCCACTTCCATGTAGGCTATTAACATTAAAAGCAGTCAAATAAATGATCGAGCAGCGGCGTTGACGTTTTAGACAGACTTAACGTGAGCTCACATGTCCTTGAAACACCCAGCGCTTACTAATAAATCATAGCCTTACACATAGCCTATGGCAGCGGGCACAACTACCAGAGCATGGGGTGTTTATCTTCAGAGATTGCACTGCAGAATTCTCAGCTGTTCCGCTCTGTGTAGCCCCCCTCTCTCCCGTCCTCACCTCCCCGGCACTCACCTGCCTTCGTCAGGAGTGCTGACATGCACCACGCCATGAAGAGGACACTGCAGATGAAGCACACTTGCACGAAAAGCATCTCCCGCCGCTTGCGAACTTTGAAAATCTTCGCGATGACGGATTTTTTCGACACCTCCATGGTTTCCTCGTCCTGATCCATGTTTCCAAAGGGGCGCCGGCGATATACTTTTCTTCTTGTTAGGCTGCTCTCTCGTCCCTCGCTCACGTTGCGGACGAGGAGAAACGACCGATGGAATTGCCCGTTCTCGCCGCTCCACACCGCTCAGGCTCGGGACTCGGTGCTCATCTCCAGTGGCCGGGGTGCAGATGCGAGGAAGCGTAGCGGACGGTTGGCATGTGCTGTCCAGACAATGCCGTTCAGCTACTGGCGCGTAGGGAAAGAAGATAACGTATGAGGGGAAAAAACACAGTGTAGCTTCCTACAAAAAGGGAAATGACAAGAGAACCGATTCCGATGTTTCAGTCAGTTCGGCATTTCTGTCGCAAATCCCAAGATTCACCCTCTAATTTCCTCTAGTGTATCGAGTTCCCATGGCTTTCTCCGGCAAAACGCCTGCGCACCGATCTGGAACCGAAACGAAGTAAAATCTTCTGCGGGCACTTATTGTCTCATAATCATTTCATTTAGTCCAAAATCCTCGGGAGAGAGCGCGCGCGGCTGTGTACACGTGCCCGGTCGCGCTAATTGAAAGCAATCTTATCTTATCAAGGTTAATTGTTAGGATCGGGTAGTGCTCTTCGTCATGACACTAGTCTGGAACGGTGACACCCCCGCCCCTCCAATTCCCAATGAAAGAAATAATCAGGCTCGTCTGACGACGGAATTGTGCACAGCGCATTCCCAGGTGGTGCCCTATGTACTGTTTGGACCAGATAAACCTTCCTCGCTCTCTCTCCTACGCCAACTGCAACTTTTTCGTGGGTGCCATGCGCAGACACGTGATCTTCTGCAGCAATAACATTAGATCATTTTTTTCATCCGGTTTTCTTACAACTGAAATGACAGGAGGTCCACCTTGACACCGAACACTCAGCATCGATCATGGCAAGAAAAGTCGCTGTGTTCCATAATAGCCGTTCCAACTGGATGAACTCGGTCACAGCCAAGTGTGGCGCACTATTCAACACTCCCTCTGCGTCAGTAAGGAACTCCGACGGGACATTCTCAGATTCAAAATATGGAAAAAGTTGATATTGTTTAGACATACGTTTTCCAGAGACAACGATTTCCTTCTGAGTTTGGTCATAGCAGAGCATGGTTTTCAAAATAACCAGAATTGCAAGAGTTGCCATGTAGCCTATCTGATGAAAACAATGGAATGTGTTCTCTAAGAGAACGGATACAGCTGTCTAGCCACTGCCTTTCCTTTCTATGTCTTCATTCTACTCAGGGAAATAACTTGAATCTGATATCGGTAGTTGGGTGAGAGCATTACACACCCTGTCTTTTGTCAGTCCAGTCCAAGTCCAATTTATGTGTGTGTTAGTATTGCAGCTATCACTGACCCTGTGCAATGGTACTTGGGATATTTGAGTGTCAAAGAGTGTATGGGGCTGATGTGGTCAACATTGGAAAGTTTGTGGTTCTATGTTGACATGTCATCTTTCAACACAAATAGTTTATGTTATATTTTACCTCAGAGACATCCATGATGCACAGCTTTGTGACGGTTATATTGGACTGGTTGGTGATATGTCATAAGTGCCTCTGGGAGACTCGCTGCAGCCTGTATACTGAGTATACTGTGTGTGGCGGCTTGGGTCAAAAGGTGACAAACGTGCCGTGCATGACAGAGCTAATATGTTCCTCTATACTGCAAACACCTCTGCCACAGAGTCTGCTTCCACACGCTTGGAAACTGCAGACGAGGACTGGGAAAAAAAAATCTATCACCTTGCCATACGACTGGACATGAGCACAGTCATCAGGAGACTACCCTCTACACCTATCACATCATGCATTAGACACACACACACACACACACACACACACTCTACAGAGTGCCTGTCCGCTGGCATCTCCCTGAGGATAATATTTGTGGAGGCTGACTACGAGTGTCATTCTGAAGCCACGAAGTGCTTGGCACCTCTACTACAAAGTGACAGTGCATGAGTTGCATGAGAACCAACTGCAAGAGGGAATCCAACCATCCATACACCTGAGAAAAAACCCCAACACATCCAGCACCCTAAGGCAATGCTTTTAATTTGTAACATTTATACACAGGGGACTTAATAAGTTTACACTGAACATGTGATCTAATGTCTTTAATGTAATATATTGAGGCTTTGCACCAAGGAGACTATGATTCTTTCTACCTTAAAGGAGATGTTTGGTGTGAATCAATCCATAGCCCTGTTGTTCAGGTCACTGAATGCTGTTCCGAGGAAAAAGAACTAAAAAATGTGATACAACATAGACCGAATAATGCACCGGGCAACTAACACTAAGTAAGTGGGGCATAGTGTCTTACTTTAAGTTTTATTTCGCTATGCCCCATTCAGTTAGCAATAGTTACTGGTTTATAAGTCGGCCTATGTTGCATCAATTTTTTTCGTTCTTTTTGCTACAGACAGCATTCAATGACCTCTATCAACAGGGCTATGGATTGATTCACACCGAACTTCTCCTTTAAGTCACACAGATTTAAGATTTTCCTGCAAGGTTACAAAAATCCCTAAGATTTCCCCCCATGCTCCCTGAACCCTCAGCCACTCAGTCAGGGTGAAATGGCTTCTTAATCGGCTAATTCATGTACTGTAGGTTAAGTCTTTGAGGGTCCAGAGGGCTCAAGAGGAAAATTGGGATTCAGCCAGTGACTCTTAATAGTATTCCAATGTAGAACTATCCCAAGACTTTCCTCACCGAAACAACGAGATATTAGACATCGCTCAATTATCCGCCCATGTATTCCCTGCATAAACAAAACAGTAACACAGCCTGTGGTATGGAAAACGATGTTCTAAAATAACCAAGTCAACATGCAAAAAAAACAACAACAACAAAAAAAAAAACATTTGTTTACTAGCTCTGGTAAGCCGCCTGCATATCATCTTTTTTCCCACTTGCCACCACAGCTGCTGAGCCCGGGGCAATTTCCCCAGACTGGTTTTCTCAGCTTTGGAGTGGGGATGCGATAAATGCCAAATACTGTCGGGACTGCTGGCTGGTGCAGCAGATTTTAACCCCTCGACAGGTGGCCATCATCTATCAATGTTTGTGACTTATTACAGTTTGCTACCAAGCGCAAACACACACACACACACACACACACTCACTCACTCACACATAGATGCATCCACACAGTGTGTGGCATACACACCACCACCACAACCACCTCCACCATCAACCACCACTTTTTTTCCATTAGACTTTTGGCCCAGTTTGACTGGTTTGAAATGTCACATGCCACCTTGTGAGGTCATCTTTTCACATTACCTTTCATTAGCAACCATCATTAGAGAGGTCAGTGCCATTTTCTTTTAGTGAAGGGCTTTGTCCACATCGCCCAAACCATCTGTGAGTCTTTCCATTAGAAGACGGATGTCAAAAGAGTACATTTTTATATATGACTTCCCTACGCTTGGGAGATATGGCACAGCAAATGCATTTGTGTTTTTTTAGCATTTGGGCTCACAATACATAGACTGACTTAATGCCTAAATTTCTTAGGCTCTCTCACAGTACAGAAAGGAATAACGGCCCAGAATTCATAAATTACATAGAGGCGGGAAAAATGCACTTTAAAAGTTACCTCTTCAAAAATGGCCGGATTCTTTATCTGGAACAACCCCGGCTCAATGGCTCCCCTTACCTGGGGCAGAAAGGGTAGGCTCCTTTGATATCTAATCTAATCTTTGCTCTTGCTTGAGCAAGAATTCATTTGTATCAGAATTCCTTACATGCATCTCCATGATCTTGCCCTTAAAAGCCAGCACCACTGACATTCCCCTTTCTTTTAGTATGCCAGTGTGCTCAGTAAAGCTCACTTTTTTTTTTTAGATGAAAGGCGATTCTTGTCAATAGCCTCACAAAAGGACATTGACCCTATTCGGCAGTTTAGCTGACGCTTACATCCACTGTGGCTGTTATGCTCTGGATATTATGGTGCTATTTTAGCATTTTGGTTGGCTGCACACAGGTCTATTGTGTGCATTGACACACAAATGCATGCTTTCATGGTCGGGGTTTTACAAGACCCTTTCAGGCCTGCCGATTTGCTACAGTGAAAGAGACATATTTTATTGCAGTGTTAGAGATGCTGGGCTTTGACTCCTAAACCCCAAGGTTGAATAGGTGAGGCATGAAACACCCACCGTGGTGTGAGAAAGGTATGTTTTACCTGCCCACTCACAGGCATTAAAACGCCAAGCCCTTGGAATTTAAAAACACATACAGTACATTGCATCTGAACTCACACAAACAGTCAAATGTGTTTGTTTACTGCATAAATAAAAGTGAAAGAGAGAGAAAGTAAGAGAGAGAGAGAGAGAGCACAATTTCAGCAGGTGAGGTGAAGAACAGCAAACTGACTTTTAACCATCAAACAAACAGAATTTGTTTACATCAGTCCTATCAGGGGAACTACCCAGAGCCTGAGAACAGCCTGCAGCCATGTAAGCGTGCGCATGTGTGTGTGTGTGTGTGAGTGCGGAGGGGTAGTCCCTCTCGCCTCGGCTTGCTTTGGCCGAGCGTCCGTCCCCTGACGGCCCGTGCGGAGGCCACCCTTATTACCCTGTGATATTAATAGGCTCCTGTAGCCGTGATGAGCTCAATTCCCACCGCTGGACGTTTTAAATAGCCCGGTCCTCCTCTCAATTAAGTGTTGATGAAACACACACACACACACACACACACGCACGCTAATGAGGAAGCATGCTCTCTAGTGCCCCTGAGGGGGACAATGTCAGGATCCTGCTAAACCATACACTCTCACCTGATGAGAAGACCATGGCCTGACCCCTCAAGGTTCTCACCCTTGTGGTTGTGCGCATGTGTGTGTGTGTGTGTGTGAGGGGGGAGGTCTTTGGCAACCTTTGAGTCAGCTCCATTAGTGATGACTAACGATATGGGAGACCTTGTAACTCGAGAACCTGTTCGTCAAGAAGAGAAATTGTTGACGCTTCATGTTTCTTTTTGTCCCTTTAATTTATTTGCCCATTTATCAAAGGATCATTTGTATGCCACAGCCGTCAAGTCGAAATCAGACTCGGGCCTAATTTACACACTCAAGGTCTTACAAAAATCCCTCGAGTTCCACACGCTGGTCTGTCACCCCTATCAAATAGCCTCAAGTATGGATGGATGTCATTCATTGAGTAAAAGAAAATATGTTTATATTTGTTGGAAATGAAGGTGACAGGGAGCCTTTATGACTTTTGAATTACAATTTTTTCAATCCCATGACAGGTCTATCGCTATTGTCCTCCCACGTTGACTTCACTGTTCTATCCGATTTTAAAAAGATAACATAAGCTCTAGTCCATTTGAAAAAAGTCCAGCTTTTTCAGCGTAGTTCTGTGCTTAAAAAGTTACACATAAGCTACTTTCGCCAAACCCTTTCTCACAACAAGAATCCATCAGCTCGGCTTGGCAAGGCAATGTGTTCAGTAGAATTCTTGCTACCATATAAAGTTTTAAACTTCATAAACTTGTTTAGGTGCTTTTTCCACAACTCAGTTATAGCCTTGACCCCCTTTGACATGGCTTCAGTGGTTCCGCATTGATTGGGTGGCCCGGCCAGTCACTAGCAATGAGAAAACTATTTCAATTTCTCAGACGCCATGCTGAGGTCTTCGAAACACTTCTGAGTGCTGATTTGAGGCATGGATTTCCTCTAAGCCTCAGCATCAGAGTGGCTTTTTTTCCTATTTGAACTGGAGGGCTACCATCTTTATTGTGTACCCCCAGAGACCTGAGGCAGTTTAGCCTGCTACTCACAGTGTAACCTTTCTCCTCTCCAGCTGAGTCAAAGGAGGCAAAGTCCCAGGCTAAGAACCAAACCGCTAACCGTCTTACAGCTCTTGGACAGCCTCCTCATCAGTCCCTTGATTGGAGACTCCCCCTGGTTCTATGAGGGGCTATGAGGAAATATGGAAGAGAAGAGCGGACAAATTAGAACCGTGACAAAAAGAGACAAGAAGAAACAAAATAAAACAAAACAAAAACAAAAAAAAAGACTGAAGAAACCTCAAAGACCAGAGGAATTTATATCTTAACAGCATTTCATACACAAAGGTAGATAAATGTGTTTTTCATAATTAAAAACGGTAGTGACGGTAAATTACAGAAACTTGAGTACTATGGCCTGGGAGGCTTTATTCATTCCCTCACCACATCAGGCACTGTGACCCCCTGATGCAGCCAGAACACCCCCATTGCCACCAGCAGACTGATTTCTTGACTCTTCACTGACTCTTTACACACTATTGAGCATCCTTTATATTTCATATTCATATTTTCATGTTCTCTTGTCCCAGTGGTAAACTTGTGTTTATGGGAAACTATGTCCTCAGTGTGTTTTATTTTATTTCATGTTATTGCTATATCTCATTAATGCCACTTGAATCCATTGTCCTTCACATTCAATTTGACCAAAAGTAGAATAAATAGATTCGAGAGGCCACCAGGTCTGCTACAAAACTCAGTGTTTGTGTGTGTCTCTGTGTGTGTGTGTGTGTGTGTGTGTGTGTGTGTGTGTGTGTTTGTTTGTGTCTGTGTGTGTGTGGGTGTGTGTGTTTCTGCACATTTGAATGTCTCTCCTCAAGTGGTAGTGTAAGTGTCAGTTTAGCCTTTAGGCTGGAATGCGCCGGTGGCTTATTGGAACCCGACAGGGCAAACAGAGGAGCCTATTTGCTGTTGTCCGCTGTCAAACACACAGGGTCTGTCAGAGCCCAAGCAGAGGCTGTCGCTCAGCCCAAACCTTCCACACACACAGGCTGTCTCACAGGCAGACACAGACTTTAGCTTTAGTCACACACACACTCACACACATTCTAGACGTGAAAGGGTTGTGTAACGACTCCTACTTCGGAAATCAGCACAGGCTCATACGCCTAACCACACACATTCTCTCTCTCTCTCTCTCTCTCTCTCTCTCTCGCTCTCTCTCTCTCTCTCTCTCTCAAAAACACACACAAGCACAAGCAGATGTGGCAGGGCTGTTGTTATGGGATATCCCACCTCTCTGGAAGTCTGGCAGTAGAAGAGGGAAATGTGTGCAACTATCAGTAGGAGGAGCATATAGATATATTGATATGTGTGTGTGTGTGTGTGTGTGAGTGTGTTTGTGTGTGTGTGTGTGTGAGAGAGAGAGAGAGAGAGAGAGAGAGAGAGAAAGAAAGAGTTGAGCTGGACAGCAGAGGACAGGTGACACAGGGGAAGGACATTTGACACACTAACCGCCCCCCCCCCCAAAAAAAAAAAAAAAACCTTCCTGAGGATGGTGCTGGGTGATATCGAAAGAGATTGAGAGACAGAGGCACATTATGGAGGAGAGGAGTCTCTCTCTCTCTCTCTCTCTCTCTCTGTATTTATTAATAGCATACTGCAGTCAGGCTGTTCCTCCTTCCTATTTGACGTTGACATCTCCCTTCCCAGAGCCTCCCTTCTCCACCCTAGCTTCACCAGCTACTGTCACTACCACTACATACACACACACACACACACACACACACACACACACACACACACACACACACACCATCTCCATCCCTCAGACACCAACAAACAAATCTACTCCACTGCACTAGTGATGCTACTCCAGAGCTTTAGAAAACTTCCTCTCTCTCTCTCTCTCTCTCTCTCTCTCTCAATTCAATTCAATTCAATTCAACGGAGCTTTATTGGCATGACAAAATACACTTCATATTGCCAAAGCTTTTAG
>JASCQY010000048.1:10602524-10617691 GCA_030264315.1 Sardinella tawilis | reverse complement strand
CCCCCCCCCCCCCCCCCGCGCCCCCCCCCCCCCCCCCCCCCCCCCCCCCCCCCCCCCCCCCCACACACAAAGCCAGCTCTGCTCATTGACTTGGCTAAAGAGTCTAACAGCAGTAGTGAGATACTGCATGTAAAGAGACCTCTCTGAATACTTTAAAGGGACTGAAGAAGACTTATAAAAGTACTGTTATAACAATGTGTTTTGAGGTGCTAACATGATGAAAGGGAACATCAAAGGTCACCGGTAGAGATATGCAAGTATAAAGGGTGTATTTAGGTTAAAGAGATTACCAAAAGAAATAACTGTGCTATACAACCTTAGCAATGACCAGAAAAAGCGAAATGACATACAGTACATCATTTGGGAGACATGAATTCATCACACATTTTAGGAGATTCACCCCTAGCCAGTAGGGTGCGCTGTGGCGGGCTGAGCCCTGCCTCTTGCTGGCCCTCTCAGCTTAGTGGCTTGTTACATTAGCACAGGGGCCTCAGTGACACAGTCAGCATTAGGAAAGGTAAGAGGATTAGCTGATGGACGCTTATGGCCCCCGCCGTCAATTATCGAAATGAAAAGCTGGCGACGGACGGACTGACTGGCGGGGCAGGGCTGGCAATGCCCCGTGGCACAAAGGAATCTCTGCTTCTCTCCCCCTCTCTTCCTCTGCACTCACTCCATCCCTACATCCTTTATTCACTTTCTACCCTGTGCCTATGCTTCATGTCTTCCCAGGACCTGGCTACCTATCTGACATGTTTCAGCAATACACACCACTTCAGTCTCTCCGCTCACAGGAGAAAAAACTTGCTGGTCAAACCTGCAGTCAAAACAAAGTGTGGTGAAGCAGCTTTCAGCTACTACGCAGTTCAGCTGTGGAACCAACTTCCTAACGACATCAAAAAGCACACTGAACTGCCTCTGTGTATGAAATGTGCTACATAAATCAGGTTGCCTTGCCTTGCCAGTCCCTCTCTGAATGAATCCCAGTGCAGCCCTAACCAACCCTAAACCATCCAACCCCTATGCCAGGCAATCCCTATTTTAAAAGCTTATTTTGTGTGTTTTTTCCACCTTTCATTAGACAGATAGGTTGTAGACTGACAAGAAGATGAGAAAGATGGGGAGAGGTCAAGAAAAAAACTTTGGGTCACAATCAAACCTGGGCCCTTGCATAGGGAGACCTTACCCAACTGCACACAGAAGAGGTGAATGTGCTCAACTCATTAGACTTAACTTGGGTGTGTAAAAACTGGTCACTGGATCAAAGGAAAAACACAGTCTCAAGTTCTAATTTCTTGTTATTTATGTGACTGACTGACTGTTGTTTTTTTCTGTGATCTTAGCCAATTGCACCAAATTGTTCCCTTAATGCCAGTCAAGTTTTTAAGGGTGCAGGGCTTTGAGCTTAGGGTTGATATTGGGATATGGTCTCTATCTCCCCGTCTCATTCACTTGCTCTCTGCAAACTACAGTTACTGAGACAAAAAAAAAAAAAAAAAAAAAAAAGTGCTTCTGTGTTTTTTGGGCCACCACTAGCATGGATTATAAAAAAGGCCTTTAAACTTTAATGATGGTAAAGTGCACTGTGACATTACGCAACACCATGACAAAAAGAGCCCCTAGAAGGGAGGCACATGTAAGAGGCAGTTTCTCCAGCACACAGTCCCTCCATGCACTGATGTGTGTGTCAGACTCCTGGATTTGAATGTTCCCCGTTGGCTTCACACTCTCAGAAGAGTATTTGAAAACCTTCCTCTCTTCCGACTGGTCCTGTGTGTGTGTGTGTGTGTGTGTGTGTGTGCGCTTGCGAGTTTTTATGTGTGTGTGTGTGTGTGTGTGTATGCGCAGTACAGGGCTGCGTTTCCCAAAACGTTCTTAGTGCTAAGTAGATCTTAAGGTATAGTAAATGGCATATGATAAGATCAGCACTAAGAACATTTTGGGAAACGCAGCCCAGGTGATGCAGTTGCAGGCAGGTGATGGCAGTTTGGAGGCTTTGGAATTCAGAGTTTGTGAGGGTAGCATCTTCCCACACACACACACACACACGCACACATCTAACTTCCAACAACAGCATCTAAACCTCCCTGGAGTTCACAGAACACTACCAGGGCAATCGACTGCAACGGACAATGCGGAACAGAGTGAGCGAGACACACACACACACACACACACACACAAACACACACTCTAAGTTCCACTCCAACTGTGTGCAGCCCACCACAAAAAAAGGTAAAAAAAAAAACACCCTCATGCTACCTACTGGGCACTGGGAGCCTATTTGCTTTTTTTTATCAGCCGTGGTCATTACTCCTCCGCACGGCTGGGGCAGGCAGGGAAGGGGAAACCGCGGGAGTGCTGCGCGCTGGAGCCAACGCAAAAGGTAGGCAGGCAGGCAGAGAGATTGAGCTCTGGAGGCTGAGACGGTCTCACTCGTCCTTATGATGAAATGCAGCAATGCAGACGGCAACACCAGCACTGGACTCAGCCCCAGCGGCTCGTGAGGAAGAGGAAGAGGAAGAGGCAGCAAACCAGGACGAGAGGCTGTGAGGCTCGATCTCAACGCTCTGCCTGCCCCTCGTCACCCCCTAAGCCCTGATCCCTCAAATAAGCAATGGGCATTAAATTAACTCGAATCCTTGCTCATGATTAACAGATTCACATCCAGGGTTCCCACTGTAAGTCAGACTTAAGATATCCTGACTTTTCCTGACTAAAACACAACATTTCCATGAACTTCACTATAATTAAGCAGTAAGCCCTGTGTAAGAGGCGGTTCTACAGCATTCCACGAATACAGCACAGCTGAGAGGGATGTTAATCGGCACAAAGCTAGCAGAGCGAATTATTCATTCAATTTGGTTAAATGTCTGGCACACTGAAACACCTGGCCAAGTGAAATTCAGTGGGCATGAAGATCCACTTGAGTTTTACAGTGTAATAGGTTTTGGTTCCGGTCGGGTGGTACAAAATAAATTTCAGGCAAAGCACGAGAGAAGATGATACTCGATGAAGACCACGAAGGAAGCATTAGAAAAAAAAGAGATCACATATTGAGGACAACTAGATGCTATAAGCTAAATGCCAATGTCCTCCCTACCACTAAGCCCTAAGCCTCACATACTTATTGGCAGGACTCAGACAATCATTAAGTCGCTTCCAGCCAGTGGCAGGAAAAGTGCACTGCACAACATCGTAAAGAGAGTATACAAGTATACTGGAAGGGGTTCTATGATTAAATGAAGCATAAGTGAGTTGTGTGTGATGTTGACACATGTACGTGTGTGTGTGTGTCAATGTCAACTTCATTAAACAGCATGGCATGCTCCGCTGTTAGCCACATAAAATTCTAACTGTGACTGTGTCACCAACCTCTGATCTATTTGGCAGGAAGAAAATGTCTCCATCTGGTGCCAGCATATGCTCCAAGTAGCAGACCAGAAATCTTACACACACACACACACACACACAAAAGTCATCTCACTTAATCTTCACACTGGGGGGAGAAAAATTGTTTATGAACCAAGGGCCAACACTATGTAAAACCTGCAAAGCAAACTGATATACACACACGCCAGCACGCATCACTGGTGTACACACCCAACTGCAGAATGGAAGCCCACACACACACACACACACACACACACTCATAAACACATACTCATAAACACACACACACACACACACACACACATGTACACACATGAGATGTGACAGACACAATAAACACACACTTATCAGTTGGTTCAAAAAAGAAGACAGTTTTTATGTAAGCAAAAATAAAACCGCTGTCATCACGGTGGTCCCCAATCATTTGCACTTGACTAGAACTAGTCCACAGAGTTCAAAGGAAGTGATGCGTGGGCTACAAAAGGAAGTGTTTCTCATTGGTGGCGGCCTCAACTGAGACAGGGGTCAGTCCATGGAGCATCTGTCTCGTGCTGCTGGGGGAACATCCAAAAATACCAAAGAAACAAAATAACACCCCACCCTTCCCCCCCTCATCACCCCCTTCCAAAACAAATAGACACCTCTCTCTCTCACACACAGAGAGACAGGAACAGCTGCATCTGCCTACAGCTATCGAGCGGTGTGTGTGTGTGTGTATGTTATTTGTATTAAGAGATGCATGTTGCAGTTCATATGCAAGCCTGCCTGTGCTTGCATGCGTGTGTGTGTGTGTCCATATACATATGGAGTGGCAAATGTTGATTTGTGTGTGTGTGTGTGTGTGTGTGTGTGTGAGTGAGTGAGAGAGAGAGGGGGTGTGTGACTTCCATACGGGTTCTATGCTGGCTACACCACAGCGTACTGCTGATACAACAGCTCCCGGATCTTGTAGTAGTCTTCACATTGAATGCCTTCCAAACAGATCCTGCCTGCCTCCGTCTGCAACAGACACACACACACACACACACACACACACAGACAGAGGGAGAGAACATAGTAAGCAGAGAGAGAAGAAGTAAACAGGGAAAAATATGTCACAGTGAAAGAGAACTGAGGTGGATGTATTTCCTTTATTAATTCATTGCTTTTTTCGACTATCGCCTCCACTTGCATTTAAGGAGATTTGAAGTATCTTTATAAAAACTTATTTTTTACTATAAAAGAAAGAAAGAAAGAAAGAAAGAAAGAATGATGAAGGCATGCATAATAAATAGAGAGGTAAGTGTTGGCCTGCAGGCCATCTCTGTATTTGCTGTGGTTTGTGGGCTGCAGTAGCCACAACCAGAGAGAGAGAGAGAGAGAGAGAGAGAGAGAAGCAACACAGGGAGGTCAGCCATGGCCCTCAGCAAAACTCTGCTCACAGAAAGAACAACTCGACTCGACTCGAGTCTCTCAGGACCAGAGTCTCATTTCAGGACTCTCTCTGCCCAACCCAGGGCACAGGAAGAGCTTCCTTTAGGACTACTAACTACCTCAGAGAGGAGGGGGGGGGGGGGCTCACTTCCAAAACAACAACAAATCATTGCAATTTTTTTTTCTTTAAAGTAGTTTGTGACTGTATACTTTTCGCAGCCTGAGAAAAAGTTCAAACAGTACAACATAGAAGTTCACCATAAAGTTCTTCGAAGAATTTATAAAGAGCCCCCACACACTTGAAGCAGTAATACTGTCCAAAACACACACAGACACACAGGTGCACACTCACCCTACGGACGGCCACCAGGTTGTTGCAGACCAGCACGCCCCCCACAAACTCAGCCTGCACTCCTTCCCTGAGCAGCACCTGCTTAAAGTCTGACAGGCGCGGCTCGTTGATGAACACCGACTGGTGACCTGGGATCTGCAGGTGGGGACGGACAGGCACGTGCACACACACACACACACACACACACACACACACGCACACACGCACACACACACACAGATCTTAGAGGAATAGCTGATGATATAGCACTACAACATTGTGTGTACTGTGTTTATGACAGGGGACTGTGGCTTTAAAACTGCAGCAGTACAGTGTAATGAGTCAATGGGTCTTTCTATCTACAAGACTGAAATAGGTGACACACCTCTACATGTTTTTCTAAAAAGTTGCTATGCTCACCTCAGCAACAGGCCATATTCTAGGCCTATGCGCTGATACTGAGAAGCTATGTACTGTACTCTCTAAACAGTGAGGACATTGATAAGAGAGGACCTATAAGCATAGTTGACAATGGCATTAGCCGCCTTCACATTGCCGGGCCAGACCAGGCTAGGCTAAGGGCGGACTGCTAACTGCCTCGTCTCAAACCTGGCTGAGTTGGGGCTAACTGGTCCTTCAAGTTAGGAGACTTAGAGACTTGGGTCAGGGTGTAGCACCAAGACAGTCCTAACATGAAGTGACTAATTTTGGTTACAGTATATGACTGTGCATGTTTATGAGGTTGCTTTATTAGATGGTATTTGCTACAAATTGTGCAATAAAATTGTCAAAACATGAAGAACTGCTTAATAGTGCAATCATTTTGAAAATGACTTTGCAGTTTGTAAACATCAAAAGTATTGCACAAGCAAGAAAATAAAATCCTATCAATTTCCATCCCTACTGTTGATGTGAACAATTCTTTGTAACTCCTGGACAAAGGAAAAGCATTTCTTGATCCTTATTTTGCCGGCTACAATCAATTGTTTACATTTTGCATTCCAGCAAACCACCAGCACCTGGCAATTAGAGATAATTGACTGCGGAAGTTTTATCTTCTTTTCAGTGACCTAAACAGTTGTTCTGTTCACAAGATTCCTAATAAAGGAAGGATGTGAACATTTCACTTCAGTGCAGCCCCATATACCTTTTAAAATGGCCAGGTGAAACCTTATAGCTCATCATTTTTGATCAGGACCACATAGTTAAAGGAACACGCCACCTTTTTTTTTGATATTTATGTATTTGTATTATGTCAATGTGTTAAGTACTTTGATTGACATTATTAGCATAGCTTAGCCCAATCACTGGAAGTACATGGTACCATTATCATGAAGCTAAAAGTGTACACTTGACGGAATTTAATATCAGTTTTGCACTTTGGTGAATTTTAGGTAATTCTTCCATTGGTACGTTAAATAAGCTTACACTGTCAAACTAGGCATTGCAGACACATAGAGAAAAAAAAATGCTAAGTGTTTTCATGTTCAACTAGGGGTTGACTACAGATAATCAATTTCCCGAAATAAGGTGGTGTATCCCTTTAAGGCCTGTTCACACCAAAAACTCTAACTCCAAACATGATGTGTGTAATGATACCGTTGGGAACATGTTCACACTGATTACCAGAACGATAAAAAGCTGTCAAGTGATGGTGTGGAAAGACTAATAATTCTAATTCTAAAGATTCTAATAACGCTATAATCAAAGTTATCATCCCTCGTCTGAACAGCCCTTTAGACTGGAGTACTGGCCACTATGACCTTGACGTGACCTCCGGAGCGGCCGTCTCTCCCTCCCCTGCCGGGCTCCTGCTGAAGGGGGAAGCTGTGCTCCTGCTGCGGCTGGCCTTGGCTCCCTGACTGCCTCTTATTTTGGGAGCTGTGACCATTGTTCACATCTGTGAATCACGACTGAGCTCTGGCGTCCTGAAGCAGCCTCTCTCTCTCTCTCTCTCTCTCACACACACACACACACACACACACTTTCTCTTTTCTGCTCTGCTGTTCTTTAGTCAGCATTTCTCCCTGCTCCCTCCTCTCCACTCCACTCATCTCCCTCTCTCTTTCTCTCTCTCTCTCTATCTATCTCTTTCTCTGTCCCTGCTGTCACTCTGTCTCCCTCCATCTCTATTCTATGGTTATCTCTGCTCCTGTTGTCCTAATGCAAACTCTCTCGGCTGGATCTCTCCCGTCCCGGGGCCAGGAGCTGCAGCCTTTGTTCACCTCTTGTCATAAGATCAGGTCATCTCTCTCTCTCTCCCTCCCCCTCTCCCTCTCTCATTTCTCTCTCTCTCCTTCCCTCTTCAACTCCCAGCTTTTTATTGCTCTCTCCCTCTCTCTTTCCCTCTTCCTCTCTCTCTCTGCCTCAGCATTTCTCTCTCTCCATCTGTCTCTGTTATGCTGTTTAGTTCTTTGTTTGTTTCTCTTGCTCTTTTTTTATTTGCATAGCTCATCTCCCTCTCTTTTTCTTTCCATCCCTCTCTTCATCCCTCCCTCCCTCATCTCTCTCTCTCTCTCTCTCTCTCTCTCTCTCTGACAGAGTGAACTCTGTCATGCTGTATCCTGGAGCAAGATCTCACCTCTGTGATAAACAGCAGTTCTGAGGACAAGATACCCCCCACCCCCCCTCTCCTATTACGACCCCAACCCTACAACTCTCCTCCCCTCTTTCCCTCTCTATCCCTCTCTCCTTTTGCTTGCATGCTTATGTCATGGACACAGCCCACTCATACTTTCGTCATATCTCCTCTAGCCCTCTCTCTCTCTCTCTCTCTCTCTCTCTCTCTCTCTCCTCTTTCTTTTCAGTTCTCATCTTTCTTTTCCCATTTTAAAAGCTCTTTCTGCCATTTTGGCCTTCTTCCATCTTCATACTCACCCCATCTTTTTTCTTTGTCAAAGTTTTTACCCATCCTTGTCACCTCTCCCTCCCTCCCTCCATCCCTCCCTCCCTCCATTCATTCATTCCTCTCTCCCTCTTACTTTATAATCCCTCAATCCTTTATCACCCCTCCCCTGCTTTTTCCATTACCCACTTTTCCTGATATTTCTCTCTCTCTCTCTCTCTTCCCTCTCTCCCTCTTGCACTCTTTTCTTCTCAACCCCTTTCTCCTCTACCACTTCCTCTTCTCTTTTTCATCATCTGGTGCCTCTCTCTCGCTCTCTCTCTCTTAACCAAAAGTTTCTGTTTAGGCCCTTTGTCTCTCTCCATTCCTCTCTGTTTCCTTTTAATGCCATTCTCCTCTTCCACTTTCTCTCTTTTTCCTTCACCTTCTGTTCCTCTTGTCTGCCTCTCTCTCTCTCTCCTCTTTCTATTCAACTTAATCTTTCCCCCTCCTCCATCACTTCTTTTTTTAAACAGTCATTCCTCTATGACCTCTTCTGTTCTCTCTCTCTCTCCTCCTGTGGTCTCTCACCTCCCTCTCACATTTTTTTTCATTTCTTTTATCCTCTCCCCTCTTTCCCCACGTTCTATCATTTCTCTCTCTCTCTCTCTCTCTCTCTCTATCCTCCTGTGCTCTCTCACCTCGCTGGGCGGCAGCGGCTCCAGGGTGGGAATGACGTCGCTCTCCTCGCCCGCGTCCCGCTCGTCCTCGCCGAACAGCGACTTCATGGCGCGCTGCTGCGCCGCCTCGCTGGTCCCGCCGCTCACCGCGACCCCCATGCCCACCCCGCCCATCGACGCCTCCGTCTCCATGGGCACCAGCTCGCCGTCCTCAACGCCCTCCTCGACCCCCGCGCCGCCTCCGCCTCCGCCTCGCTCTTCGGGCAGCACGCCCGTGTCCACCTGCGCCACCCGCATGTCCAGCACGCCGTCCACCCACGCCAGCTCGGTATCGCGCGCCCGGCAGAACTGCAGTGAGCTCACCAGGGAGTCCTTCAGCCGCACCTGAGGGCACAGAGAACAATGGGGGGGTGGGGGGGTGTTGGTGAGCAAAGGATGCAAGAGAGGTAGATAAGAAGGAAGAGAATTCACAAAGGGGATGGGAGACAGTGTGAGAGAAAAAGAGTGAGAGAGAAGAGAGAAAGTGAGAGAGGAATAAAAAGAATGATAATGAAGGAGAGAGAGAGAGAAGAGAGAGAGAGAGAGATGGTTGATAAGGGAGAAGAGAGATAAGGAAGTAAAAAGGGAGCACAGAGGATAATAAAAAAAGGAGGAGAGAAGGATGAATGTGATGAGGAAAAGAGATAAAGAGACATAGATAACACAGGAAATAATAATAATAATAATAAATAAAAACAAAACAGAGATGATTAACTGGAGATAGTGGACCATAGCGGAACAACTGCCTGCCTCTTGGCAAACAAAGCAAAACACGGATGGTGAAGTGTGCTTGTGCTCTTGGTGTTCTGTGCTGCAGCGGGGAAGAGACAGTGACACCACCATCCATATATTGTCTGTGCAGAGAGAACAGACTGGCTATAAGGCCCATCAGAAAAACAGCCATTGTCAGTCCAATAGGTGTAACCATTTAGGGATGCATCAGTACTGTGCAATAAGAGTGTGGTAGAGGCCTCGATGGCTATGATGAGCAATACAGTATAAGGACAGCCGGCTGAGAGGCATAACACAACGATTCAAGAGAGTCGGATTGCGAGCGTCATGCGGTAGCTGTTCCCACTGGGCTTCCGTATTCACATTCTAAGCGGACGCCTTCAGGTTTATTCTCATGGCTTTTTCATGGGATATAAATGTAGCCGTGGTAGCTTGGGAACGAAATAGAGGCATAGGCTTAGTTTTTCTTTTTACTACGGTTGAAATGCTCTCTATTAGAGTGAGTATGTATCAATACTGTGCAATAACGGTGTGGTACAGGCTTGGATAGGAACTGAAACCGCCTGTGGAGACATACGGGTTGACAGGTGGTTTGACAGGCATATGTAAACAGTTCATGGGAATTATTATGAGAATGGGACCAAGTCACTCAGGACACACTGTATGTGTGTGTTTAGCATCTTTGCTGCTGTGTTTCAAATCGGTCGACTTCAGCCAGCGTGCCTGGCCAGGCCCTTTAAGCCCCTCCGCCAGCGAATGCCGAGTGATGTAATCCAGGTCAGGGGTCGTGGGTCTGTGTCTGGCCGGTGGGTATTCCGATTAAAGCTGACCGTGTCTGTGTGTGTGACTGTGACTGTGAGTGTGAGTGTGTGTGTGTGGCATTTAAGGTAAGTAAGAATGGAAGGGTTAATGTCGGCGATGCGTTTATAACCCCTTCGACATTGCCTGTAACCCTTACCCTGGTGGGCACGAACCATTAATCCAGGCCTGGATTACAGAGATGGCAATAAGGGTTACAGGCGCCAGGGTTATGGGAGGAGTTGAGGGGTCCGACATGAACCCTTAACTTTCTTGCTTACCTTAAATGCCACTCTAATCACTGGGCCCGTACTCATGCCTGTCTCGTGTATTAAAGACTGATGTCATAATACCACCACTGTAGCCGCAACTCAACCAAATACCACATCCAAATGCAAAATGGATTTTTCTGGAATTTAGTATGGAACAGCTCTATCTCTCTCTAAAAAAACAAAACAAAACCAATACAAAACTAAACTATCTAAACTAAACATGACAAAACATAATTAATATGTATGTACCTGTATGGCTAGAATGATGGTAAGGGTACTTTTTAAACAATTTCTTTGCATATTTCCTTGTTTTAATTCTATTTCTAATTTTCCAGTGTCTATATATTATGTATAGTGTCAACACAGATACTGCTCATACTAATGTATAACAATGTACTGTAGGGTGTCTAAGGTTGTAAGGTATCAGTATAGAAATTCTGCCCAAACTTTGAAGATATTGGACACAAAACAACGTGGCCTTGTCCTCATTGCACCCTGTGCTGGCATAAATGCCTAATGTTATGACTCTCCATGATGTGCTTAGTGCTTTCCTGTTCAAAGTCACTGCGTTGGAGGGACCAACCCCATACCTGGTAGATGTGTGTCTCGCTGGTGGCGTCCACCGTCTCCTGCAGCTTGGGCGTGTACACCTTGATGTCCTTGCCGCTGAAGGCCTTGCAAGACTCCGCCAGGTCCTGGCTGGCGTCCGGCGGGCCGTTGACGATCACCAGCTGCCGCGGCTTCATCTGGTTGATGATCTTCTTGATGGAGTCGCCGTCTGAGCGACCCTCGTAGTCGATGTAAGTCACACGCGCTCTGGCGTACGAAACACAGAATATCATGATTACATGATGCTATAAAAACAATCAACAACGGCAACACATTACATTTGTGCTCAAAGCGCTTTCCAATAGGAGGGCCTCATTAACCCCCCACACACAACATTTCATAACATTATGCAGCATCCGTGTCACACAAAACGCCACATACTGTAATGCACATGCCCATCAATAATCATTTCCAATCTGATGTGGGTCTCTTATGCCGTGTTTCATATCCGTCATCAGGCCGCAGAGAAGACACGCCGGCTTTGGAGCTTTAGAATTCCCGAAACGATAAATATGTATTACGCTTTTTCAGAAAATACATCAAGTGAATGCCTGCAGAAAATCAGATGATACTGGTCTGCTTTTCCTTTAATCTGTGTAATCTCTCAGTGTTTAACTAGATTGTCTATCAGTTTAATGCCAACATACAGTCCCACTCATCTTCCCATAATGGTACTTACATAACGCATTCGGAGAAACCCAGGCTTTTACCTGAGGCCTACACTCTCATAGCTTGATAGGCCCAACCATAGCCCAGAAACAGTTGTTGGATTACTTATTACACAAAACTAAATGCACATTTTCTTTGATTTATTTATATAGCAATTTCACAGGTGTTAGTCACATCCAATCCCAGTATAATGTTTTCTGCAAATTAAAAATACAACACGGTGTACTGACTGCACCCATGCATAACTGCCATTTTACCCATATGACTGCATGCTGTATTAGCCATAGTTAGCCAGAATATGGTGGCTGGGTAAGAAAGAATAAAAGAGTGCATGACTATGCACAGCCCATGCCCATGTATTAACAGCTCATGAAATGAGTAAAATCAATGTGCAGACTTTGCTAAATAGTAGAAAAAAATTACGGTCATTTTTTTGCCACAATAAGGCAACACGGGGGTCTCAAGAAAACTGATATAGTTATTAAGACAAAAAGAAAAAGAAAATCAGCACTCACTTGATCTCCAAGGTCTCCATGCTGGAGGTGCACTTGGTGGGCACGTCAGACAGGTCCTGGTCCATGGGCTCGTCCCCGTTAGAGAGGCCCATCTCCAGCTTGCTCTTCTCCTCCTCAGTGGCCTGCAGCTCCGGCACCAGGAACTCCTCCGGCCTGGGGGGAGGGCAGAGGAAACACACACACACACACACACACACACACACACACATATATATCAATAAAACAAGTACACTGACACAAACAAAGCACAACCACGCATGCAATAAGCATAAACGTATGTATGCATCAATAAATATAAGATGTGAGGAAAATTCAGTCTGCATTTCTCCCGTCTGTGAATTATTGACACACACACACACACTGCTGCAGTGCCGTGGGAGCAGAGAAGGGGTTAGGTACAGTACCTTGCTGGAGGGCATCTCAACTTTGGATATGGGACAGTGACGTTCAGTCACTTCCCCCGTACATATATTTCATACTGGTCCGGTCAAACCTTGTCAAACCGAACACCCTTTGGTTACTGAGGGCCTAACCAGTAGGCCATGGCTGGACCCACATGTACACACAAACACACGCACTATTAACTACAGTAGGTGACTGTCTGAGGGAGAACAGTATGTCTGTGACGTCTGCTTACTGCCTACGTTGAAGTCTGTGGTACGTTACAGTACGTCTGGCTGCTATTACTATATAAATTCTTTCCGGGGATTAAAGTCACCCACTCATCCATCCACCTACACAAAAGTACGCATGCACACACGCACACACACACAAGTTGGTAACTAGGTGGAAGACACAAGCACAGACGTCTACACACACTACCACAAAGACATAATACTTTTGCTTAAGTGGGACACAGGTGAGTGTAGCCTCTTTACATCAAAGAAGCTGCGTCCCGTCAGAAGAAGAAAATGGATGAGTGTGTGTGTGTGTGTGCGCGGGCGCTCTAAGACTGCAGGTGTACCGTTTCTTAAGGAACAAAACAAACAAACAAAAACCCCCCCTTCCACCAGCACAGCGGCAGAAGCAGGGAGAGCAATAGCAGCCGAAGCCACCGGCTCGGACAGCTCAGCGCTCTGTGGTTTGTGCGTAGTAGCGACACTCGCTCTGTCCTCTCTCCCAGGTTTGCCACAATTACCTGCTAAGAGTCACAGCTTTGGCTAATGCTAACATGAGCAAAGCATATGAACTTTAATTATGAACACAGGTCTCTTTGTAAAGAAATTGCAGCTGCTCATCCTCTAACCCTGTTGCCCATACATGTAATGCCAAGCCATAGCAATATCATCTGAGTCTGTTGATTTGCCCAATACCTGTCAACAAGACTTCTACTGCAGAGGAATTCTGAGAGCCAATTCTATTCCTAGCCTCACAGTGGTAAAGTCCAGCAGTGGTGGAGGTCAGAGTGAAGGTGATGGTCTCTCCTGAGTCTACTGCAGTAGTCTCATCTCCAGTCCTTCTGTACCAGGTGTAGCTCTCCACTGGTGGGTTGGCTTCACTGCTGCAGGTCAGAGTCACTGAAGTGCCCTCAAATCTCTCACCAACATAACGGACAGAAACAGAGGTGTTCTTTGGAGGATCTACTGTAGTAAGATACAGTCATGTTTTCATTATCCATAAACATCCATAGTCAGGAATATACTGTATTCAGGATTTGTTGTAGCACATTTAGACCAATCCATAACATGCATTGCAACAGCTGCTACTGTTGTAAATTACCCTATGCCCTATAATCATTTAGGAGCTGTATTAGTGTACTTGTGCACTCACACATGACGTTGAGCTGCACTGCTGGAGATGGATGACCCTCTTGGCCTTCTAATGCACATGAGTAGTTGCCCTCATCTACAGTACTGATGTTGGGGAGGATCAGATCATCATTGTTTGTATAAGGTAACATCTTCCCATCCTTTCTCCACAGGATCTTGGGTCTCAGAATGCAGCGGCTCTTGCAGCTCAGCTTCACTTTGTTGCCCTCAATCGTGTGTCCAGACATCTGGACAAAAAGCTCTGCAAAATCTATATAGATTATTGATTATCATGTGAGTAATTACTGTAACAAATATTACATGTACATGTACAGTATATGCATGAGCAGAGACTGGGTGAACCCAGACAATCAAAGTTTGGAGGGATGATGAGTGATTTCCCTCCCATCCACAGGGGAACCATTGAATTTATGAAAACTTCAGAAGCGCTGCAAATTCATCATTAAAATGTTCCTGCTGGCAACTGGGGGCAGTCCTAGGTTTGTTGTAGTAGTGCAATATTTATGTTTGCACATACACAGATCACACAAAGCGATACAGTACAAAAGGCCTGTAACCTTATGATCTTTGGCTGTATGTGTGCAAGCCTACTGTATTTTCACATCAATTGTGTTTACCTGTGACTGTAAGATTGACTTCAGCCGATTGCCAGCTCTCTTTTAGTTGGTTTGTTTCAATCCTTGTATAATAATGAGCTGTATCTGTGACTCTCACATCCTTCAGAGTCAGGGTGCAGTCCTTGGTCATATCTGCACCATACTCCACTCTGCCCATGTACTCTGGTTTATAGAAGAGGTCAGGGAGTTTATTTCCCTTTGTCGCGTTAATCCTCCAGTAGACTTTGGTGACTCTGTAACCAGGAGGATGAGTGAAGGAGCAGGGCATGACCACTGATGATCCAATCACAGCACAGATGTGGTTTTCAGTCACAGTCACCTCCCAGCTCTGACCAGAAACACCTGGAATTCAAAAACCTTTAATGTAGTACTAGATAAAAAAAGTCTCTCCTTCTGTGACAATCAGCAGAGAAGACAGTGTATTTATGACTGTGAAATGACAATAATGAAACCAAACACTGCAATCTGTAGAAACTCATCTCAGGACCTTAATTGGGCTGATTAATAAA
>JASCQY010000048.1:10583595-10597158 GCA_030264315.1 Sardinella tawilis | reverse complement strand
CAGAGAGACCACAAATGTTTTTAACCATTCTCGATGCATGATATGATAAATCAATAGCATATGATAAACTGATTTAGTGCTCTTATCAGTATAGATTGGTTTAAATCATGTTACAGTAAGTGTGAAGCACACTTGATTGACCATTATGTATAACAATGTGCTAAGTGAATAAATGTTCATGTAAGAATTCAGACTATCAGAGGCAAAAGATACTGCCAGTCTTACCTGATAGAGGTCATACATGAACATCTGGCCCATTTTGTAAACAGGGATGGTGGCATAGATAGTGCAGTTGAGGCCAAGCTTCCCCACGGCGTATGGCAAAGCTCCCAGATGCAGGGGATCAGGATGGGACAGGAGGACAGCATCCACCTGATGGACATATCTGAAGGAAATGGACTACTGGTCAGGAGGAGTACACAAAGTATCAAAAAATAAAGCAGAGAGGTAGCCAAACTTTTCTTTTTGCATGCAGCTTCTAGGGAAAGAACGAAATGCACTTTAGATCTGGAAACCCCCAGGGTGTACAATGTTTGCTGAAGCTAATAAACATGTTATACACCAAGACTGAAACTATGATATGCAGTGGATATATAAAATATTAGATGCAACAACTGGCCACATTAAATTCAATTTCTTGACTTCATGGCAGGCCGCAAGAAACAGAGCAGAGCACCGCACTTGGTCCCGGGCATTAGTTTGACCACCCCTGACATAAAGTATAATCATAATTTCTTTCATAATAACATCACAAATAATTTAAATGAATCATCATTCATCTGTGGTTTGTATGACCAATGCCCAAACTAGTAAACTAACATACTACAATGCAATACCTTTTCAAAGAATCAATGATGTCCATGGAAAACGTCTCATCCCATCCACAGTCCAGAAGGAAGCGGAACTCATCCACCTGGAGCAGGTAACAGAGTGCGGATTCCTCCTGGACCCCCGACAGGGCTGTCAACTTGATAATGGACGTCATGCTGCTTTACTGACAATCTGCAACAAGTAAACAGTTGCATAAACTTAGAGCATAGTTCTGTCCTCTTTTTGCATCAGTGATTAAATCCTTCAGATTCAGCAACATTCAGGGTTACCAGCTAGGTTAATATGCTAACGTTATGTCGATAGTTGTACCACTGGCGGTGATGTACTGTACTTAAATCTTGTGAGCATTCATTAAGACAGACCGTTACATTATACATACTTCGTAATGTTGAATTTTTCACACTATCAGTACACCAGCAATTCTGAGCATCACGCTAAAGCTAACGTTAACACCAGCTAGCATTAGCTATTGTACATCAGGGATATCAAGATTAGCTCATTGGAAGAATAATTGAGCCGTACCAGAAAAACTATAAAGAAAATCGCTCGCGTTTGCAAATCACGGTATGATAACTTGTCGGTCTATACACATTGTGACAATACGTTTATGTTTGGGCTTCAAGAACTGCACAAACACACTTGTTGGTCGGCCATTTTTGCCGCTGCATGGGTGAAAGGTCATTTGGCGGAACCATGTCCGTCTTTTTGGAGCCTGTTACCATGTAGTTTCATTTTATTAATGTTTGGCTGAATTTTGCATTAATGCATTTTGTTTTCCTGCTTTATTCATGTATTGAAATGAACAGTGTGTACCAAACTGCCATAATTAATAAAACTCAGCGTGCATTGAAAATTTAACCCCGTGCTGTGGCAGAATAGTATCACCCAGTGAACTCCTCAAGTGGCACCCCTCTGGTTTCGTCTGAACTCTGAACCAACATAACGTTAGCTCGCTAACAAATTTGACGGAAGACTTGTAGGCCAAGGTAATTAAATACACTAATTCTTATTTCCATGTTTTGTATACCTTTTGGATGATTGTTCACAGGCATATTGCGCTACAACAGCTGCAAACTGAGCTGTCGTACCAAAAAATCAGCAAGGTCGACGTTAGCTGCAATGGTAGCATGCAGGCTAATTTGGATGTCAGACCTCCGTCTTCAAAGTAATGTTTCAACATTACAGATTTGTGTGATCATATAAACACCTGGAAGCATAACACACAAAATTTCAGTATTGCTGATGTAAGATATTGCAGCAAAACCTGGCCTGCGTTTCCCAAAACATCTACGATGTTCGTAGGTGCTACGATGATCGTAGCGTATGTCATTTGCTATACCTTAAGATCATCGTAGGACTTACGAACATCGTAGCTGTTTTGGGAAACGCAGCCCTGATGGAAGCTTGCTACAATGTCTCGGATTTCATGTGTTAGCTAATGTAGCTAAGAAATCCGAAATGTTGACTTAATGCAGTTTTGTACGGCATAACTGTATATTATCGATAATGGTATGCTAAGCAATATTGATAAATATTTGCACCTGTGTTAAGTTTAGGAGTCATGGTGAATTTCGCGGCCCTAGTGCGCGAGCACTGGATGCAGAGCCTGGTTCCCATTGGCATTATTGTGGGGATATACTTGGACAGGTGGAACGACAGCAGACTAACAGCCTTCAGGAACAAGAGTGCTTTGTATAGCAGGTATGTACGTTACTCACAGTCGTTATCATCTTTCTCTTCCAGCAACTGGTATAAAGGATATAGATGATTGGACCGTCACATGTTGTTTACAAGTGCTCTATGCAACCAGGTAGGGTTGAAGCGGAGCAGTAATTCAATGGTCTTTTGAGTGTAGGAGCTGGACACAATCTTTGGGTGTATTGAATGTGCATACAGTACAATACATACTCTTGAGGATGAGTGTCATAATGAATCTAAATATTCTCTGTTAACGTTATAGGGAGCTGAAGCCTGGTGAGGAAGTTACTTGGAAGTGATGAAACCACAAAAGACCATATTTATCGTCCCTGAGTCCTTGTGCGTGTGGGAGGGTTTCTATTTTGTCCTCAAATTGAGGCCTGTTGAAAGCTGTTTCTTCCCAAAATGTTGACCAATAAAATGTTATTATAATAGTATTAGAGACAGTACTTCATTTACAGAAACGACTCATTTGATCAACTTGATTTTTAATTTGATGGCATTCTTCAGTTGTACAAAAATGTCTTCACAAATGTCTTCCACTGAAGTATGGCTCAAATGCTAAGAGTCTTGAACAAAAACAGAGCACTAGTTGAATGAGTTTGTGCTCTGGGAGGTATAGACTTCTATTCAGTAAAATGACAGAGTAAGATTTACCCAGTTAAGTTCAGGTGCAACCATGGATCTCAAAACAGCACTACACTTTTCCAAGGTCAGTAGTTTCTCCTGAAGTTTTCCAGGTTAGCCAGTAATCTAACTTTGTAATATACCGCCCGGACAGCAAAGAACGAGCAGTGGATCAGCCCAGAGGATGTACATCAAGAACCTCATTCTGACTTCAGAGGCTCAGCGGTGTGTATCAAGCCCTTGTCAAACAGCAGATCAGCCAATGCAATCTGGGGAATATATTAAAGATTTCTGATTTAGTTTAGTGATGGAGAGATGTATATCAATATCAATACATATTAGCTAATACTACTCTAACATGCACATTTATTACTACACTAGAACGATGAAAAGCAACAGAATTCCATTTTGATGTGTTGTCCCTACCTTTTCTTCTGCTGTATCACATGGTAAACTTGAGACCGTGACAAACTTAGGATACGAGTGAAGCAGGAACTCCATAGCATCTGTGTGCTGTCAAAACAAATGGCTCAGTCAGATTTCCTACCGACAAAAAATGCAATGGATGATGCTATTCTCTATTTCCAATACAGACAAAAACAAAACTATGACAGAACTGCTCACCTCTGGTTTTATTTCAAAGGACTTGAGCACCTCTTTGTGGTAAACTCGGGAGTTCTCTGTTGTGTAATAAAGGGAGACTTCTTCTCCATCACTACACAACCTGTAGCAAAAAGAATGGGAAAAAAATTGTTCAGTAATTTCCAAAATATAACCCTCAGTGTTATATGCGAACTAAAGCAACAAAGCCATATACCGACTGGATCCTTGTATATTGAATTACTGGAGTTAAATAATACTAACAATGAATAGGAATTAGATCATGATGTCATGAGCAAGTAGACGGAAGAAAAAGCACAGCCCCCCCCCATGAGCAGGTTCAGTTTGTTTTGTTAACTTTTTACACATTTAATTACAGGAGAGAGAATGATTTAATGTAATAGTCCGTGGGTCGAATACCCCGTCAAGAGATTGTCTGTATGGAGATGAATGGCACCACGCTCCTAAAACATCATTTTCTAACCACTACTGAAGCTCAGATTAGCACCAAAGTTCAGTAGTAGGGTCTCCATACATTGCAATTTAGTGGTAAACTGAAAGCACAGGGTTGCTCAACACCATTAACAACTCAAGGGGGTATTTGATTCTATGCCATGGGGTAAATAAAATGGTGTCTATGGTGTCAAAGGCTGAACTCACATTTAAAAAAAAAAAAAAACCTAGTCTGACATCAATTACGGGTTTGCAATGCAAGTGTGTGTGTCTGTGTGTGTGTTTGTGAGTCCTACCTTGCTATTCCGGCCCGTATGAGGCGGATCCTGGTCTGTGGTCGTACGTGGGTGGCCAAACCCAGTGCCTCCCCGTCTTCCCAGCGGGCTGGGGCGCCGTAAACACTGCTGGCCTTCTCGGCTGCCAAACAACAAACAATGAATCCATTTTTGAAAGTGTCCGACAACTTCAAAAGCATCCCAGATGGCAAGGCAGTTCTGTTCTACCCTCTGACTCATGCCAAATACTGTAGCTATGTTAGTGTGTAATTGATTATGTAAAAACACACTATGATATCTCAAGTTTAAACAAGGATGATTAAAAACAAAAAAAGAAATCTGGTTCCACAATTCTGTTCAAATGGGGTTGGTTGTGCAAACGTGTGTTTCTTTTTATATCTTGACACCTTACCCATCCCATAATTTCATCCAAATTCAGGGGAAGTCAGAAGTTCAGCTCTACTACCAGTTATTGAACAGTTGACTCTTAATACAAGCTGATGAATACAACACTAACCATCCATATAGCTGTATAGGTTTTCAAAATGAGCAAGAAATCCAAGGTGCGTGGGTTACCTGGAGTAAGCATGGGAGGCAAGCAGTCGTGCATGAAGTCTCTGGCCTTCTGGTCTACGGCAGCATCCACAGGAGCATAACCCACCAGTTTCTTCATCAGAGCGCCAGTATGGCTCAGAAACTCGGCTCGACGAGGATCGTCCTGTTGAAGGTGCCAACGCGCCAAACTTTCAAGTCATCCTCATTTCTTTACATTACAGTAATTCAACTACAAGTTGTGGCTCAATTACAAATCTGATGAAAAAACACTGCTCAATGCAGCATAGCCTTTCTTAAAGGAGTTCTCCGGAGTGAATCATACCAAAGCCCTGTTGTCTGAGGCTGCCGAGTGCTGTCGATAGGTATCAGAACGACAACAGTAGGTACAACGTGAACCGAATTAGGGCATATGAAAACTAAACCATAGCGAAAAAGATACGCCCTAATCAGTTAGCAGTAGCGGCTAGTTCTCGAATTCGGTCTATGTTGTACCTCTTGCTGTCGTTCTGATACCTGTCGACAGCACTCGGCAGCCTCAGACAACAGGGCATCGGTGTGATTCACTCCGGAGAACTCCTTTCTTAAACAAGGTTATGTTGCACAAACCTTATCGGAATTCTGAACGCCCATATATGACAGATAGTCCAGGGGGAGGCCCTTACGGAACTCAACATCCTCCTCCATTGCAATCTCCAGAGCTGCAGGGACAAGCTGCAAATGACAACAAATAAACAAACAAACAAACAAACAAAACTGAGTTTAAGAGGCACCTGGTGTGAATCAATCCATAGCCCTGTTGTTCAAGGCCACTGAATGCTGCACTTAATTTGATTTGTAAGATAGCTAATGGGCCTGACAACAACAGTAAAGCAGGATTAGAGGTGAAAGGTCACCTTGGTGAGCAGGTCACCCCAGCTGTTCTTCTGATAGGAGGAGAGGGTGATGTGCAGGGAGTGGGCGTCTGGCTGGCAGTCACCCTGGTGGATGAAGCCCCGGGGGAAGTAGAGCAGGTCTCCTGCCTCCAGCACCACATCAAGAATGGGCTTCCCGATCTCAGCTTGGCTGAAGTTGGCTAGCATCAGAATTTACATCAGAGGTGTAGAGATGTGAGTAACTAGACCATACAGGTCTTGCAGACAACAAATAAATAAGATAATTTCTAGACACTGGGTTGCCCATGATTTAAAATCTCAAAAAATGTTTGAGATACCGGTACTAATTAAAATGATTTGATACTGGATCATTTCAAATTACTGATTTAGTAGATCTTCTTCTGATCTAAAAATCCTCCCCATCCAAAATAAATAACTAAATAAATAAATAATATACATATACTGTATATAGCAGAAACAATGTTCCATAGTTTTCAACTGTTACTACTTACGACTTGAAAATACTGGCAGCACCTCATCTTCAGACCTGAGCAAACACAAGACACACATACACACAAAGTTCACCCAGCGATCAAAACCACTGACACATTCTTGCAGTTTGTGATTAAGGCATTAACATTTACCCCCCTTTCCCTTCAGGCCGCTCCTATACCTCCAGAGACAACAATAGCAACATGACGCTCGTTTGCGTGACGCAACCCTGAGCAGCGGCGACACAGGGTCCAGCTGATGTTGTGCTCATCGTGTGTGACAGCTGCAAAGTGTTACTCAGGGGGATCTCGGGGCACAGAGTAAAATGTGTGTGTGTGTGTGTATATGGGGAAATGACTCACCGAGGGTTGTACACTCTCCAGTGCTTCTTACCCTCCAGCTGGATCACAAAGGCCTCAATGTCATCATAGTGCGGAGCGAAGCCCTGCGTGCCTGCTGGCGTCAGATACCTGAGCCGGACAAGCGTGGCAGAAGCCAGACATCGGGGTTAGGCAATGTACACCAAGCACGGCTCTGAACAGAGACGGCTACTAAGGACTAGGATAAAATAGCCTAACACTGCATTTGTAGTTTTGAACAATGTGTGTTTCTTAGCTACAAAGTCACTTTACATTCCATACCTTGACAGCTACTAAGGCCTAGGAAAAAATAGCCTAACACTGCATTTGTAGTTTTGTAAAATGTGTGTTTCTCAGCTACAAAGTCACTTTACATTCCATACCTTGACAAGAGAGCTAGTGTTTCTGCACTCAGGAATTCAAGCATGGCTCCAGAGGGCGTTTACAAATAAGCATATACTACATCACAATGGACCCCTTTATTTCACCCTCAATAAGAAGCCGTTTTGGCTAATTTACTTACAAAAGGTAAAATGAAAAGGTCCAAACAAACCATGCTAGTTTGAGAGGTACTGTACTGTAGCTTGCTCCTGCCCTCATTTCTCCCGCACAAACCCTGTGATATTGGTAGACAGTCTGCCCCCTACTTTGTTTGTTTCCACTTCTTCGAGCGAGGGTTATAGTACATTTTTTGTTTGTTTGTTTGTTTGTTTTGTTTTTTTCTTTCCCCAGTATCCTTGGGGGAATGGAGCGCGTGCAGATCATGTGGAGATATTAACCAAATGTTATAAAAAAGTGTTTATGCACCCTTAAATCATTGTTAACCGAACTTTTAAGAGCTCTGTTGGAGATGTGCATTGCATTCCTGACTTTTTGAAACTTTCTTGGCATAAGTAGAAGACAAGACAGACGTACACGTTGGCACCAGCCATGCTGCCAAAGAGCTCCTGCAGGATGGAGAGAACATTCCAGACCGTGGAGGAGAAGGCCTGGGGGTTCAGCATCCTCAGGGAGCAGCCACTCTGGAGAGCAGAGGCCACACTCATTACTCAGCACTGCGGCAAAACACACAGTCACATGCACGTACACACACACAGTTATGCACAAGAACACACACACACTCTTGCTTGCTCGCGCGCTCTCTCTCGCTCGCTCGCTCGCTCGCTCACGCTCTCTCTCTTTTTCTCTCTCTCTCTCTCTCTCTCTCTCTCTCTCTCTCTCTCTCTCACACACACACACCCTGTAATATGCTGAGAAAAACACTAGGTTACTTTTAATGGTTAAAATCATTTATATATCATATATATATCGTATGTATATCATATATATATATATTGACTTTTAGTTATAAAACGAGTCAGTCAAAACACTGAAACCCACGAATATGCATAAATATGAGGACATCAAACTGAAAGTGAAATTGATGTGATTGATGTGGAGACGAGATGAAGGGCGATTGCCTTTACCTCATAGAAATCCCATACTGTGTAGGGTAGTGCCCTTCCTGGCGGGTTATGCGTCTCCCGCTTGCTGTTAATGTAACTGGTGACATCAAGGTTCACCCCAAACTGGACATCATCCTGACACACAATGCACAGATACATCATTTATGAATATAAAACAGGCATGGCAAAAACATGTGTTTAATGAATGACTGAGAATTTCACAACACTGGCACTGCTACGATTTATGGAAAGATCAATAACTTTGGGATAGACTTCTCTCATGACTACAGAATTCAGCCATGAAAAAAAAAATGTTGTTTTAGCTTCCTGCAATGCTGAACCAAACACTACTCACCTCTCTCAAAATTCTGTCAAACTCTGCTGTGGAGAAAAGTCCTTTGTAGTATTCCCTTTCCTGGCGTCTGATCAGCAGAGGTTTCTTCTCCCATGTTTCCCTGTGAGTTCATGCATCCACAAATATTAACCTCACATACCTCAACAGAGGACTGATGTAGTTTCATTAGTTATATTAGTTACTAACTGCTTACCTGAAAAAGCTCTTTGAGGGTATGGGATGGATAAACCACTGAAAAAGCCTGCTTGCTCTTTCTCTGCTGTTATTTACTTTGGTGAGACTCTCCAGAAGCGTGTGCAAGGATGTGGAGTCAACTGCCATCTCTCCAGCTTGCTGTTCCTCATCCTGGAAATAAAAACACTGTTGGCATTAATGAACATAACAGTGTCATGAGAGTAGCTTGTATAGCTTGTTAACGTTAGTTACATCACCCACAGCACTATTAGCCACAGAGAACCATTGCACTTGGCGAGGGCTAGAGACCATGTTACATACATTCGAGATCTCTTGCTTTTCTCTCTTCTTTGTTTGCAAACCGTTTCGTACTGCAAGATTCTTCTTTTTCTTGGTTTTCTTGGGTTTCACGACTGGAAGGCCATTCGGCAATTTCCTCTTCTTTTTCTTCACTGGCGAAGCAACCTGTCAATACATCGGCAGTATCAGTATCGGTGAACAGTATGCCATATCAGTCACAGATCTATTGTCTACTGAGATGCATTCAGACAACAGCTTTGTACTCCGCTTAGCACTGGAAACGTGGACAGTGGGTTTAACACATTGGTGATATTATGTAATGGTGTTAACGTAACCCTGAATGAAAACTATGCTTGATACGAGAGGCTTGAGTTCTTGAGATGCATGAATTACCTCATGTGTGGGGTTCGAAGGGATAGCTGCTGACTGATACAGTGCAAAGGCAGACACATGTTTTCTCTCCATGTTTTTAATCTCCCAGCGAGCGTGCGTCACCAACATGGGACAAATACATTTTCTTCGCCTTTTCCTGCATCTATCTCCCGGTCGACAGTCTTTTACTGCCACCTATTGAATTGGAGACGAAGATACAAGTATCCAACGAAATTATTATTGTAGCCTTCTCCATACGCTCATGAACGTGAACATGACTGAAAGATGCATGCATATGCGCCAGTGGAGATTAATGCATGATTAATGCATACCACTTCTTTGCGTTCCAAATATTCACGTATATCTTTTCAAGCCATATAGCTATGTTTTAACCACCGGCAGGTGGAGTAGTTTACTCACAAGTCTTTTGCTATTCCCATCATGCATCGGTGCTTAATGTTTGCTTAGCACTGGCTTGGTTGGTCCAACAATGCAGCCGCGACTGCTTGCACCGTGCATACCTGACGCGTTACAGCCTTCGACAAACTGTTTGTCAAGGTAGTGTGGCTCAGGAGGATCCTGCTCGTATTATTTTAGGAATCAGCAGTATAGCAGCGACAACTTGTGCGCCAAGCACTCCTTAGACGTGGTCTGAGATTTGTCTTCAGATCATCAAACCGGGTAAGTCTTGCGCTAACATCAGTTAGCTTGCTAGCTGGCAAAACTACTGTAGAATCCAAGGGCTTGTTATGGCTAGCTAGCTGGCTAATTGGCCAGATTAACATCAGACATATGGCCTGCTTCTTTCGCCTTTTCTGTAGCCGCTGTCCGGTCTGCACAACGAAAAATGTTCTCTCTTATTTGTTACTGTGGTACGATACGGGTATCTTGTAGACAGCGTTGTCTGCAGTAACACATTCATTGCATCGTTGAGCTTGGTGCGGGGGAGCAGTTTAAACGACAAATCTGTGTATTTATTGACACGTTTTGTAAGCACTGAACGGAGCGCCATGCAGCGATCGGCAACGATATGTTGACGCATTATTAAAGCCGTCCAAAATGCCGACACGGTGAAAGATGAGTAGCAAGAGAATCGCCAGGTGTTCCTTGTCATTATCAGTGTGTTGTCAGCGTTTATGTTACCGCAACTTAGAAAGCCACTGGCCTGTGATACAAGTTTTCCCCAACGGTGATGTGCTAGTGAGACTTGTCCACGTTTTAGATCTCACTGGACATGGTTGGTTGGTCAGTAATCAGCCTGTTCAAACCATAGATTTATAGAATCCTCTGAACTCTGAATGGATTCTATAAGTCTATGGTTCAAACAGTCGCGGTCAACGTTCTTTTTAATGGCAACACAGGGGCATACCACATAACTTACATATTTAGCTTTTTTCAATCTATTTGTTGACCATCTTTAGCCATATTTCATCACTTGTGTAATCTAGATCCAGGGCCACATTTCACTCGTCACATGTCCAGTCCTTGTTTCATGAGCAATTAATGGTAGTAGCCTAGGTCTTGAGGATAAAATACGAAAGTCTCATCAACTTGCTGTATCGTTTTAAAGATATGTTGCATTGAATTCCGTATGCCAACTTAAACTTGTTGGAGTGTCCTATATCAGGTTTGACAAACATGCGCTAACTGTCGTGCAGGTGATCTCTGCAGTGAGATTGTGCTCAGGGAATCCATCTTGATCTCAAGATAGGTGCCGTCAGACCTTGTTACAGACACCAAGAGGCAAAAAAAATAGAAAAAGCAGAACGAGTTTACATAAGTATGCAAATGATGTTTGAGATGACTGTTGGTTTGTGTGTGTGTGTGTGTGTGTGTGTGTGTGTGTGTGTGTGTGGAGAGACATGATTTGGATATGTAGATGCCTTAAGCAGAAAAGGTGCCAAAGGTAACTCGCAGTGTTTTGGAGAGATGTGGGGATGGTGAGAAACAGTGGGAGATTGTCAGAGGCTGTCCTTCTGTGCTCTTCCCCACTCAAGGACATCTGCTTTGTACCCCTCCCTCCCCCAAACCCCCCACTCTCTTCTCCTCCCCTCCATATCTCTTTGCCATCTCTTTCAGTTTCACCTGCTCCCCCCCTCTTCTCCTGTGCCTTTTGATGTGTGCACAATCTCTCTGCATTGACCCTGCATCCGGCTCACAAAAGCACTTTGAGGCAGAAACGAAGATCTCTCAGTGTTGCAATAGCAAGAATCATGTCAAATCAGATGTGCCAAGAATTTTAGTCTGTGTGTGACTGTGAGTGATGAGACAAACAGGTGAACCACCCACCCATGGCCTCCCGCACACTGTGTGTGTGTGAGTGAGTGAGTGAGAGAGAGCAAGCGATTCCCACACTCTTTGTGTGTGTATGAGAGAGAAAGCGGGGAGGGAGCAAGTAAATCTGTGTGTGTGTGTGTTTGAGTTTGAGAGAGAGAGAGAGAGAGAGAGAGAGAGAGAGACTCAGTCACACATTCACTCTGTGGGTGTGTGTGTGTGAGGGAGAGAGAGAAAGTGCTGGTGGTGTCCGTGTGTGTTGTGTGTTCAGTGGAGTAGATGTTATGAACACACTGTGAAAGTTTGGTTTCCAGTGTTGTGTTGTTGCTTTTTTTCTCAACCACATTTTTTTCTACAAAAAAAAGTCTGATATTGAAAAGATCACTCCAGGCCAATGTTATACTTTGCGTGTCTGAGTGTACGTCATGTGGTTTTGTGCAAACATTCACACAGTATACCCACAAATATTTTTTTGTTTTCGTGACCAGTGCCAGGCAAATGATTGAGTTCAAAAGCCCCAGTGCATGGACACACTCCAGACAGACTGCTGAGACCACAGAGTATAAGTCTTTTGGGGCCTTCTAAAGCTGTTCAGTACCTATGCTGGCTATCAATAACTTTGATCAAGATCGAGTCAGGCAGACCCAGATTCTGGCTGGGGTTCTGTGCCAGTCTGGGGTGGGATGGGGCATGACTAAATCCCAGTGCACCACCCACCCACCCACCCAACCCTGACCTGAACCCAGGCAGCTGGTATCTCGATTGATCAATCAATGGCAGTTGATTGATCAATCAATGGCAGTCAGTCAAGTGTTTGAAGGGCCAGGGCCCTATGGCAAGGTAGGGGACATTCAGCCCAAGAGTTTGTGTTTGCCCTCAGACTGTTCATTTCCTTCTCCTGCCCTTGTTTGTAGACTGCACTCTTTTAGTGTGTTAAATACTGTCATTGTCCTTAACCCCACACACGTACGCACACACACACACACACACACACACACACACCAGCACCCCAGGTCTGCTGTCTCTCTCCTCCTATTTTTTCTTCACTGTTAGCACAGTGAGAGAGAAGAACTGAATGACAGCTGAATGTTTAAAGTGGAGCAAGGGCATATAAGGGAAGAGAGTGAGAGTGTGACACTGTTTCTAAACGAGACTTCAATTTATGTATGTGTGTGTGTGTGTGTGCACACTCTTACGTGTGGTCCAGAAGATAGGGTAAAGGCTTGTGGAGCACTTTGTTCCATGCGTATTTGTCTCTGAGTGAGAGAGAGAGAGAGTGTGTGTGTCTGTGTCTTTCTTTGGCAAAGAGGGAGAGAGATTGGGCACCTGGATGTGAGTGTATGTGCTTTTTTGTGTCTGAGGGACATATACACACACACACAGGGTGCGAGTGATTTTGTTGGACTGATTGTTTGTGAGTGTGTTTCACGCCTGATTGTGTCTGGGTGTGTGTTCAGGGTTTTTTTTTTGCATCTGAGTGAGGGAAACAGCCTGACAGACAAAATAGGAGTGATTTTATTGAGCGACGCACGCATGTGTGTGTTCATTTTGTTCGTGAGTGTTCCTTACTCTGTGTGTGTGTGTGTGTGTGTGTGTGTGTGTGTGAGTGAGGGGAAAGCTGGGGTGGGAAGGAGGAGGGGGAGGGCGGGGGGGGGGGGGGGGGGGGTTGGCTAATCGTGCTGGCCTGTCTCCCAGTGTCCATCTCTCTCCACTGGGGTGAGCAGGCAGGCAGGCAGGCAGGCAGGCTGGGTGGCAGCTGTTGGCAGCAGCCGACTAGAGAGGAATCCATGACCAACCTCAGCACAGCACAGTGCAGCACAGCAAGGGAGGGGAGCGGAGCTTCGGGCCAGACAGACACGGGTGGGGAGATGTAGAGGAACA
>JASCQY010000048.1:10551627-10569986 GCA_030264315.1 Sardinella tawilis | reverse complement strand
ACACACACACACACACACACACACACACACACATACACATACACACACACACACACACACACACACACACACACATAACCACCACCGCTCATAACTCGATTAGGTCTCAGCTGAACTCAATTATTGGCACGGCGGTGTGAGATGTACAATGTTGTGCAAGCGTTGGGACATGTGACAAGAGTTCAGTCGGTGTCAATGCGATGTCGGGTTTGTGTGCTGCCTGCCTTGCCTTTCTCTCTGCTCCTTAGACTTTTCTCATTGTGTGTGTGTGTGTGTGTGTGTGTGTGTGTGTGTGTGTGAGAGTGAGTGAGAGAGAGAGATTGCATGCATGCTTTCATTAGGATACAAACCGCAAAGGTGTGTGTATCCATTCTGTCACAGCACTCTCTCTGTCAGTCTCTCTGTAGTCTTTGGGCTTGTGAGTGCAGCTGCAGTGTAGTGGGTTTGTTCACTGGTGAGGTGTGAGAACTGATGGACTAAAATGGAGGCGAAAAAAGCACAGCCAAGCTGTGATGATATTTCTACCGGCAAATGGGTCTCTCTCTCCCTCTCTCATTCTCATTCTCTTTTTTTTTTTTCTCTTGCCATCTCTCTCCCTCTTTCATTCTCTGTCGCTCACACCCCCTCACATTCACACACACACACAATCTGTCTCTCTCTCTGCCATCCAAAATGAGCTCTCTTTTTTTCCCTCTCATACACACACCGGCGCATGTGTGTTCACGTGCACACACACACATACATGCACCCAAACGCACACACCCTCAGCCTCTCCCTGACGCACCCAGACTCCCCATCTTAACACGAGAAGCCCAGAGGGCACTTTCAGGTCAGTGTAGGTCAGAGGAGGGAATGCACCTCTGTCTGAGAAACGGGTGACACACACACACACACACACACACACACACACACACACACACACACAGCGTTTCCCAACATGTTCACCACTGGCAGGGTGCAAGTGCTGTAAAGGTTCATCCCAGTTCACCCCTTCGGCTCTCATGAAAAGGATTGAGGCTGTCTTGTGTCTCCATTTCTTGCAGTGCCTTTCTGAACTGGTGTGTGTGTGTGTGTGTGTGTGTGTGTGTGTGTGTTTATAGACGCGACTATGTGTTTTTAGTCTTCACGCTGCCCAAAAATGTCTTGCGTTTGCAGATCGTTTCTTATTCTGACCTCTCTGTGACTTCATACTGGTCATGTGATTGTCTGGTCATCTGAGGTAGTGTTTTCGTTATGATGTCATTTGAATGCTGACGGTTCGATTCCCCATTTAAGGAAATGGGACAGAACAGGGTAAGCCTACTTTTAGAACTAAATCGGCTGGTGTTTAGCAAGCACCTTTATCTTTATCCAAAGTGACATGCTGTAGACTTAACGCCAGCAAGTTTTGGGTGTCAGACCCAGGACTGACCAGTAGCATAGCTTCAGTTGCTAGGCTTGTAAATAGAGTTTTCAAACTCCAACACACAACCAACAGTTGGTTTGATTTGCAGTGTGGACCATCTGTCATTCTTTTCAGTTTCTCTCTTTGGAGCCGTTTGGAGCTGGTAGTTACACTAGTTGGGAATCAAACATGGGTCGCCGAACTCTGTGTCGAGTGACGTTACCGCTGTACCACCACTCACTCTCTGACCTTGCGTCTGATCATGATCAAGGCGGTGATACCCCTGATGTAGCCTGTGATGAAACTTGTGTGTGCTGTGTCATCAGCTGTTTCACTGGCTTGTGTTTAGATATTGATTGCTATCTGGCCGTTGGCATGTTGTCGGCTGTTATCTCAGGCCGCCTTTAGCGCTTTAGGCTAACTGCCATCCATTGCCGTCTGATTACTGTGTGTTAAGTGCCGTTTCGCGCCGCTCGATGATTGCGGCGCGTCAGCCTAACTGCCATCTCTCTGCCCTCTCTCTCTCTCTATCTCTCTCCCCCTCCATCTCTCTGTCTCTCTCCCTGTGTCTTTCCCTGTCTCTCACCACTTTGTTGTTGTCTGTTTGACAGGCTGGTTGTGAGTATAGCTGGCACTTGGCATGCAGAGGCCCGCTAATGGCCCTGCCTGTATAAATCCTCCTCACTCCAGCAAATCGAGTTATAACCCACCCACCCCTCACCCCCTCCACCAGCGGGACAGGATGCCGTAAATCCAATCTGATCAGATCTCCTGTCGCCGGGTGACTCGAGAAACGACAGGCTGCCAGGCGAAGGTGGTTCTGGAACATTCCGAAGTGGACTGGTTGTTGGTCGTTGGTGCCCAATTGGTGCTGGCTAACTGTGCGCCTTTGTTGTTGATCCAGTGTGGCCAGGTGTGTAGGCTATGGTATGTATTTGGTTTTCACCATGTTGTAGAGCAGGGCAAGGAGCTTAGTGACTGAATTGATATAGAGGTGTAAGGAAGCACAAAGCGGTAATTTGATGTGCTGGACACATGGCTTCTAAAAACTGACTTAAAAGTTGTTCTCTTGTTCTCTGACCCGTGGCGACACATCATGACAGTCTAGTTCAGGGGTTCTCAAACTTTCTGGGGCCGGAGACCCCTCATGGAGCAGAATTTTTTTCAAGGACCCCTTAATCGCAAAAAAAAAAATAAATAACAATATAAGATTTTAATCGTTTGTTCTTCTAAAACAGTTTTTTGTCAATAGCACAACGGTATTAGATAGGTATCGTATTATTGCATTTGGCAAAATGAGCACAATGTGATTGGGCATTATACTGATCTTGAGTATTTTTCGTTGAATGAGGCAAGTTTATACTTTTTTGCAAACATTTTCACGGACCCCCTTGGCAACGTTCTGCGGACCCCTGCGAGTCCCGGACTCACGTTTGAGAACCAACGGTCTACATGGCATGGATTGACAATGTCAGAGTCAAAATGTTCCAGAAGCGACAACTTTAGCTTGGGGCCACAGGTGTGAACTTGTGTGTAATACTCCCCTTTCCCCTCGTTCGAAAAACCCTCCACCCATCCACCCACCCCCACCCAAACCTCCACTTCCGCTCTACCTCTGTCTCCCCAGAGCTACAGAGTAGACTACAGCACCCTTGTCTCGGGCAGGAAACTGGAGACCTCCTAGCCCCCTCTACCCAGTGCCAGAGTGGGCCTTGCACACCTCATGCACACATGCTGCGACAGGGTGCTTGCTGGGTTGTTTGCTTTAGCTGTGCACTCTCACACAGCCCAATAGTGGTGCATGGCCAATATGACGCTCACTAGTGCACAATCGTGCTCCAAGGCCAATGACGCTGACTAGTGCACAATAGTGCTCCATGGCCAATATGACACTCACTAGTGCACAGTTGTGCTCCTTGGCCAATAGTGCACAATCGTGCTCCATGGCCAATATGACGCTCACTAGTGCACAATCGTGCTCCAAGGCCAGTAGTGCCCAATTAGTGCTCCATGGCCAATATGACGCTCACTAGTTCACACCCGTGCTCCATGGCCAATATGACACTCACTAGTGCCCAATCATGCTCCAAGGCCAATATGACGCTCACTAGTGCCCAATCGTGCTCCAAGGCCAATAGTGCACAATCGTTCTCCATGGCCAATATGACGCTCACACTGGCCATGCAGGCTGGTCAGCTGGAGTAGGAGCAGTAATCAGCCCAGCACTGCAGCACTATTCAGCTGTTCAGCATCAGGCTCGTTACTGCTGCATCATTTCTGGGCTACCCCGCCCACGTACTTCCCAAACACACACACACACACACACACGCACGCGCGTGCACACACACTCACACTTTTCCATTCCTTCAGCATTTGCACACTTTGTGTTTACTCAACGTGCTAAGTGAATCTGCTTATGTAGGTCATGGAGTAGTAGCCCATGCCTCGGCAGTGCAGTGCTGTGCAGTGCGGCTCACTCTTCCTCAGGAGACCACTCACTCAGGCCTCGTTGCCGGGCGCTTTACAGCGCATCACAAAGAACAAGCTGGGGCAACTCAAGGGACTCTGTGCCATCCGACATTAGTGGCAAGTGGCTTAACACGATCCTTAATGGAGGGAGATTTAACACAGGGATGGTGTGTGTGTGTGTGTGTGTGTGTGTCTGTGTGTGTGTGTGTGTGCGCATTTCTGTTTGTTTGTGTGTGTGTGTGTGTGTGTGTGTGTGTGTGGTGTTTTAATGCGTTTACTGCGCAGACTGCAGTGTCCTGCCTCATGGGCTCTGATAGTGGCGTTGCGTTCATTCAGTCCCCTGTGAAGCTTTATATAACTCATAGTGGCAGGAAAAACAACTGTGTATTCTGAACAGCAGCCTTATAAAGTCATTTCCCCTATTAGGGCTGTTGTTATCTACCGTATAAATTAATGACTGCCTTGTAAATGATTTGTATTGGATTATGGTCTGTTTTTGTGTGTGTTTTAATAGAGGATTGGTTGTTGATTCAGGCACCCGATAGCGCAAGGCCAGTGCACCACTGCTATGGCAGGTTGGTTGTGCTGTAAGGTCTGGTCGACTGAGGCCTGAAAGATGTTTTTAAATTTAATGTGTGAGGTTTAGTTCTGCAATCGTGTGATGAATTGTGTGTAATTATATGGCTCTGGCCTGCCCTCAAGGATTCTGGGTAAGTGTCTGGGGTTTTGCGTTTGCCTTGGGGGATTTATGGGATGGATGGTCTGCCACTGTTCTGTCCTGCCGAAGATGTAGGCCTACAGTGTATTGTAGGGTGTGTGTGTGTGGTCTGAAAATAGGGCTGTCTAGTTTTCACAGTCTCACAGTACTGTTGAATTAATCTTAATTAAATTAGATCAAGCGTAATAACATTGTTTGTATTGTGTGTGTGTGTGTGTGTGTGTGTGTGTGTGTGTGTGTGTGTGTGTGTAAAAACCACTGCAGCGTTTTGAGCTATAGTATCCCTTCATACAAACAATCTCCACATTAAGTGTGGCCTGAAGAACCCACTTAGTGTTGTTTGTGCTTGTTGCATAGCTAATGACCGCCAGTCAAGTTGTCTTTGAATGCAGTTGGATGAAGGCATAGAAACACTTGAGGAAGTGAACTCAAACTGACAGCTTCAGGCTGGAATGAATTGCATAATCATCAACCCCCAACCACCCACCCAGATGTTAACTCTTCTCCAGAGAGTAGAGTCAGAGTAGAGCTGGGTAAGATTTTTCAACTTCATCGCATCGTTTGAAAATGATAGCCTGGGCAATCATGACTCAGTTTTATGTGAATGATTTAAAAACAAAAAAATATTTCCATAGGTCATGATGAAGGCCACAGGCGTTCCTCGAGTGTTTCCGAGTCCACTGGATCCGGACTATTGACTCTGTAAAAGACAGAGCTGGCAAAATGAAGTGTAGCAATGCCAGGGTCCCCCATCTGCAGATGCCTTAGGGAAAGTAATAAAACACACACACACACACGCACACAAATGAGCTCTCTTCACTTTCTACCATGAGATTATGAAACAGCAGTGGAGGAGAAGTCATGCAGGGAATTCAAGACATGCTTTATCATCAGAATCTATTTTAAAATCCCAGATTTGCTGACACACTTGCTCTGGATAGCGCTCATTCTCGTGATGAGATCAAATTCTTCCTTTTCTCCCCAAAACTGCTTGAACAATGCAGCATTTTTTTTTCAGTGACCATTTAAAAAAAAAAAAATAAAAAAATCCATAGGTTCTACTGACTAAAAGCAGAACCATAATGGTGCGGCTACAAAGAAAACCATAGGCCTGGTGCTTGTTTGCGTCGGTTGCTTGTTATGTATGCCTATTCTTTTATTTATTTATTTTTTCTCGACCATGGCTTCAAAGCCACAGTGATGCATCAAAGCTCAAGAAGAGCATGACGAGGAGGCTTCAGGCTGTAGGTGTGGTTCCGTTGCAATCATTTTAATACCCTATCCATCCACACCGCTCGGTGGGCTTGATGATGGTGCTGGTGGTGGTGGTGATGGAATTAATCACTTGAGCAGATGAAATTTACATTCCGATGTGATGGTCTGTTGGGCATAGGGGGAGGGGGATGGTGGGGATGGGGGTTATGGCCCTGTAATGTCTGCTTTGAAATGACCAGAGGCATAATGTGGAATAAGCTGACAACCTCCAGATGATGTATGCTGACTGAAGGGTGTGTGTGTGTGTGTGTGTGTGTGTGTTTGTCTGTCCTGTCATTTTTTGTGTGGCTGTGAGTGCGTGACTTGACACACGTCCCAGTTGATGTCCCTGGCTCAATCTGACTCTGTTGTGAGCTGCCCTGTGGTGGGTCTGCAGCACTTCTGGGACACATAGAGAGTCTGTGCCTAATGCCTGTCTGTGTGTGTGTCTGTGTGTTTGTGTGTGTGTGTGTGTGTGTGTGTGTATGTATGTGTACTCAGATGTGATGCATGAAGCGTAAGTAATGGCCTCTGTGTCGTTTCAGCCATAGCTCGCAGCAGACAGGTGCAGTGGCCATATTGCGAGCACTTCCATCAGGAAGAGAAAGCAGCACTTTGTGTGTGTGTGTGTGTGTGTGTGTGTCTGTGTGTGTGTCTGTGTGTGTGTGTGTTTGTCTGTGTGTGTCTGAGTACGCACATGCACAACATTCCTGCTGGAATGTGTGTCTGCCTGTGGCTTGTGTCTGGGTATGTGTCCACCTGAATCTCTACGTGTGTGTGTGTGTGCTTGTGAGACTGTGTGTGTGTGTGTGTTGCTCGTCTTGTCCTTGTGCTTATGTTTGCGCTCATCCCTTCTCAAATCTCAGGAAGAACACAGGCTTTTAGGGAATAGGCTGGACCATAAACCCGACTGGAAATGCAGCCAGCAGGGACATTCCGGACATCCTTTTTTTTTCCTCTCGCTGAAAAATATGAAGGGACATACTTGGTTAACATTTGGATTTATGGTCTGGAGAGTGGCTGTGAGAGTGGCTGTTGAAGAGTGTTTGTGTGTGTGTGTGTGTGTGTGTGTGTGTGTTTGTCATGTTTGTGTGTGTTATTGCCCTCTCACACAAAAGGCCATTGAAATTGGATTATGCTGAGGGCATTTTTTCCCTTTTTAATAGAAAAGGAGCCTTATCAGAGGAAGTGCAAACACACACTCTTGCGGCACTGCTGAGGATGTCATGGCAACCCCACTCTGTCGATTTGCAATGTCGCTGTAGCGCTCGTATTGGCTTGTAGAATACAAATCCCTGGGAAATCGCAATAAAACAACAAGAACCTTATCTGACAGCTGCCTCATCTAATGAAATCAGGGTTGTGAGTGTGGCTCCAAGTTTTGGATGATTTATGTTTGCTCAGATCCTGTTGACTTTGGTGGAGTTTTTTTTGATAGCCAATTACCGGTAAATTGTTGTTTTGTCTGGAAATCAAAATCGGGATCCGGAAAAGGAATTATACTTCCCATCATTTGGGTCGACGGCATCCAAAGGACGACCACTGAGTTTGCCGGGGTCTGTTTTTCCAGCACCAGCAGTGCTATAATGAGTATACCCAGTGGTGAGCATGGTCATGAATTTTGAAATTACTTTGGCAGAAAGCAAAATGGAGTTGCATCATTTAGCATTTAATCAGCATCTTTGTAAATTGGCAGTCGATTCCGTGGCTAATTGTTGATTACAATCTGATGAAGCATGTGCAGCTAGCTTCCTGCTGTTGAGGTACTTTTCAAAGAATGCCAGTCATCAGTAATCAGCTTGGCTCCATGTCTTATTTTCCGTTAGTTATTTTGGTACTTCTGGAATATTGTTTTCCGTCAAAAAAATTAAGTGGCATGTTTTATTTTTTTTGTTTTATTAGGTTGTGTGAAACGACTTTGCATTCCACTGAGGTTCCCTGTTTGTTGTGCCTCCTTTGGAGTTAGCATGTCAGATCCGATAACTTTATACAGCTGTGTTAGATGCTTACCCCACAACACAACAACAGTGACTCATGCCCATGTTGAAAACATTGTGCTGACTGTTGGGTGCATGGTCATCTGCTAAACATCACATCTAAGCAAGCCGGGCCTCTTGTTTAGTTTGTAAACCTTTTGGTTGCAAATATGTTCATGTGATCTCTGACGTATAGGCTACTGCAAAGTTCTTTCAAGTCTGTTTTGTATTGTTAATTTCTTATTTTTGAAAGGAATTAGCATGGTCTGTGTTATTATTGTGTTATTATTGTGTTTTATTGTGAATAAGAACAGGCTTGTCAGGATTTTGATCAAGATCCCTTTTTTTCTGTTGCAGATTCTGTGTGGCTGAAGGCATCTGGATCTTGAACACTCATTCACAACAAAGCGATCTGCACAGTTGATCCCTCAGTAATGGGAGGCTGTGGAAGCTGAGCTGCGATGCATCTGAGCAGGCTGGAGGCCAACCATGACCTCCATGGTACACCCAGAACGGCCGTAGCAGCTGCTCCTTCTGTCCAGGGAATGTTCTCCCCTCTTGGGTAGCCTGGGGCTACCTCTGGCTCTCTCATGTGGAGAAATACATCATCACTTACATGTTTGTGATGTTCACCCAGTTAGAAAGAAGAAAATGAAATTTCCCTTCATTTTGATAGCTCTGTGGAATACTAAGAGTCCTAAGAAATCGACCCAGATGCATCTTGGGAAAGTCGTTGGAGAATCTGCGCTAAGCAGCTGAGGCTTTGCTGCTTTTTTTTTTTTGTCTCTTTGTTTTATTTATTTTTTCCACAGTAGACGTAACCTTTTAATCTTTTAACCTTTCGCAATGCAGACAAGGTCGCAGCATGGCCACTGAGCCTCCTAACGGACACACGCGTCACGCTCGTGCTCAGTCCGAGGGAGAGTGACCCGCTCGCGATCGTGAGCCGTCGCGGCAATGATGCAGCGCAACGGGGGTATGGCGGGCAACGGCGGTCAGCCGTGGGTCTTCCGGCGCGTCCGTCTGACCTGGCTGAGCTTCATGCTCTTTTTCATCCTGGTCTTCTTCCCGCTCATAGCTCACTACTACCTCACCACCATCGACGAGGCCGGCGGGCCGGACAAGCGTATCTTCGGTCCGCGGCCTGGCGGCGAGCTGTGTGAGGCCAAGCACGTGCAGGACCTGTGCCGCATTCGCGAGTCGGTCAGTGAGGAGCTGCTCCAGCTCGAGGCCAAACGGCAGGAGCTGAACGGTGAGATCGCCCGGCTCAACCTGCGCATCGAAGCCTGTAAGCGAAGTATAGACAGTGCCAAGCAGGACCTGCTGCAGCTCAAGAATGTCATCAGCCAGACCGAGCACTCCTACAAGGAACTCATGGCACAGAATCAGCCCAAGCTTTCGCTGCCGGTCCGCTTGGTGCCGGATAAAGATGACCCAGGGCTGCCACCACCCAAGTCATCCCGGGTGTGTCGCCTGCGGTCGTGTTTCGATTACGCTCGGTGCCCCATGACGTCAGGCTTCCCGGTCTATGTTTACGATACGGGGTCATACCCCTGGGGAGAAAACCTTGATCCGCTGGTCAAGCAAGCTTTCGCTGCGGCGGTTAAAAGCAACATCTATGTGACGGACAACCCGAGCATCGCTTGCTTATATGTGGTGCTTGTAGGGGAGCTGCAGGAAATACCCGGCTCCCCTCCCCCCGCCCCCGCAGACCTGGAGAAGCAGCTTCGTGAGCTGCCCTATTGGAGGTCCGACGGTCACAACCACCTCTTGCTCCACCTATCCAGGAAGTCCCTCACGCAGAACTTTCTTTACAACGTGAGCACGGGGCGGGCGGCGGTGGCACAGACCACCTTCTTGGAGCGGCAGTATCGGGAGGGATTCGACCTGGTGGTGTCCCCCCTGGTCCATGCCCTGTCGGAGCCCAACTTCCTGGAGGTGCCCCCTCAAGTCCCTGTGAAGAGGAAGTACCTCTTCACCTTCCAGGGCGAGAAGGTAGAGTCCTTGAGGAGCAGCTTGCTGGAGGCCCCTCCGCAGTCCTTCGAGGAGGAGATGGAGGGCGATCCGCCGGCAGACTACGACGACCGCATCATCGGCACCTTGAAAGCGGTCCAGGACAGTCACCTGGACCAGGTACTTGTGGAGTTCACCTGTAAGAACCGTCCGAGGCCCAGCCTGCCGACAGAATGGGCCTTGTGCGGGGAGCGCGAGGAGAGACTAGAGGTGTTGAAGGTGTCTACATTCGCCCTGGTCATCGCTCCAGGGGACGGGCAGCTTATAGCTTCAGCCGGCTGCGGCATGCGGCTCTTTGAGGCCCTGGAAGTGGGCGCCATCCCTGTCGTGCTCGGAGATCATTCCAAGTTGCCATATCATCACTTAATACGTTGGAGTGAGGCCACCATCATCGTGCCCAAGCCTCGCATCACTGAACTACACTTTCTGTTGCGCAGCTTGTCTGACAACGACCTGCTGGCCATGAGAAGGCAAGGCCGCTTCCTGTGGGAGACGTACTTCTCCACCTCTGAGACGGTCTTCAGCACCATCCTGGCCAGCATCCGCACAAGCATCCAGGTCCCGGCGGCTCCGATCAGGGAAGAGCCGGCCCAGGAGATACCGCACAAGGCTGGGAAGTTGGCTGGAACCGACGCCAACTTGGCCGACAATGGGGACTTGGACCTGGGTCCTGTGGAGACTGAGCCCCCGTACGCCTCGCCACGCTTCCTGAGAAACTTCACCTACACCGCGTCGGACATGTACCGCACCTGGAACCGGCCTCCGGGCCCCTTCCACCTGTTCCCCCACACACCCTTTGACCCGGTGCTGCCCTCAGAAGCCAAGTTCCTGGGTTCTGGCACTGGCTTCCGACCCATTGGCGGTGGCTCAGGAGGCTCAGGAAGGGAGTTCCAAGCTGCTCTTGGGGGTAACACCCCTCGCGAGCAGTTCACCGTGGTGATGCTGACCTACGAGCGAGAGGAGGTGCTCATGAACTCCCTGGAGAGACTCAACGGCCTCCCTTACCTCAACAAAGTCGTTGTCGTCTGGAACTCGCCCAAGCCACCCTCAGATGACCTGATCTGGCCGGACATCGGGCTGCCCATTGTGGTGAGTGCACGGTCCTGTGCCAAACCCGTTATACCATTAAATTCACACTACGCTTCACAACAGGCCAGTTAAGTCTATGAGCCTTGTTGGCTGACCCAAATCACCCGTTGCACATAAACCTCTACCTGTTATTCTGCCCACAGCTTTAAAGAAGTCATTGTTAACACCCATATTGCTTTCCTCTGCAGATGTTCCTTTGAAGCAGTTTATATATTCACAAGGCAGTGAGCCAGCATTACATTTGTTAACATTAGAAAAGGGAAACAGTCGAGTTTCTTATCCACAAAAGGGTTGGGCTTTAAAATAGACTAAACTTGCATCTAAAGTAGTCCATGTCCCTAGCCAATTGGCCCCCGAGATGTATAATTAAAGTTTAATAACGATGCTGTTTGCTTCCCCTCTGCAAGCTGCGGAATTGTCGGAGAGCGATGCCAGTTTGAATGACATTTCAATAATCATGGAGCATCTGTGGAATGTAAATCCTATAATTAATTAAAGCTGTCCTCATAAGAGATTGCAGTCATGTACTTGGTCTCCCTCCCCTACTGTCTATGTGATTACATTCCTTTCTAGCAACAGAAGCAGCAGTGCTTTACTGGCTTCTAGAGTTTTTAGGCCTTCAGTCTGCAAAGGAGAGGCTATCGCTGCCATGTTTTGTACCTTGCTTGATTCACATACTCGTTTTATGATGAGCTGTGAAGACCTTGACAGAAAGTCAAGAAATGACTCGACCGCCCTACCCCACTCCCCCTCCCCTCCCCTCCCCTTCTTTTCCTGCAGGTGGTGAGGACTGAAAAGAACAGTCTGAACAACCGCTTCCTCCCCTGGGATGTGGTAGAAACGGAGGCCATCTTGTCCATTGACGACGACGCCCATCTCCGTCACGATGAGATCATGTTTGGCTTCAGGTGAGTGGAACGCTGTGAGAATGCAGAGCTGTTGTTGGGAACCTATTTCTGAGTGTCCATTTGCAAGAAAAGCGAACAGAAAAAGGACAAACCTGCAAACCAACACAAGGGAGTTTACTTTGTTGTTTGGTCTGCCAGTAAGGTTTGGGAAAAAAATAGATATGCCAAAACCAACATGAAGAACCTCTCATCAGCGTTGAGAATTGATGGTTAATATTTTGGTTAAGTCCTCCTGGTCCTTGCTAGAATAATTACTACAATGATTATTGACCAGCCACGTTGTTCAGCCCATGAGTTGAGTCAACAACACCCATGATCATAATATTTTCCCTGGTAAGTAAGAGTGTACTCAAATTGGTCGTTATGGTAACTTGCCCTTTATGGTTCTTTAAACTAAAACAATGAAAAGACTGAAGGCAAAAAGGCATTTTCTTAAAGCCATTCTTAAGTCTGATTGAACTGCATCTCATGTCCTGTTAGTTCAGCTCTAAATGTGTGTTGCAGTTTGTTAGTTCCCTCATTCATTGGCTGCAGTAATTTAGTATTTGCATGGGAGAGTTGTTTGTGAACTTGTCAAGTGAGGAAGTGAAAGTGTTTAACTTCCTTCAAACAGATGAAAATATTTGTGCGAATTCTGCTCAGCTTACTTTAACCTTGGTTGGCATGACCGCATGCGGCTCTGATGTCCTTTGAGCAAACATTGCAGCTCTTTCAGGTGGTTTGAGGAGAGTCTGTCTGGCATGGATGTATCCGCATATAGGTTATATTTGGCCAACACCCAAGGGCTTACAGCTCAGGAGGGAAACCTCAAGCTATCCTCAGGAATGGAAGCATTTCAGTCTGTAAATATTTGCCCCCCAAAAATGCCATTTGGGATTCCTATCCCCCACATCTCACTGCCTTTGAGATTTGTCTCTGCTTTCATTTGGTCTATGTGTGTGTGTGTGTGTGTGTGTGTGTGTGTGCTACCGTTTTGGTAGCGTTTGCACTGTGTACACGTAGCATCCTGTGCTCAGCGCTATCTTTGTCTGATTTCATCTGCCCTGGGGCCTGTCCAGGCATGCCGCTTGCACACACACACACACACACACACACTCTCACCCACTGCTGCTACTGCTACTGCTGCTGCTGTCTCCGCCACAGCAGCGAGAGGGGTCATTTGGCTTAAATTATCCCTGACGTCTCCGGGGGAAATCGCAGCGCTCGGAATGCTGCTCCGTGGAGAGTTTACAACTAGTGTCTGGGTGCGAAAGGCTCGGTGCGTATGTAAACAAGATAAGGAGCTTGTGATGGCTCCAAAGGTGTGTGTGTGTGTGCGCGCGTGCGCGTGTCTGAGTGAGAGATAAAGACAACAGTACGTGTGTAGTCAAGGGTGAAGGGGAGCCATGTCAGGTTATAACACACCTTTGGCGGGGTTGGGAGGCGGAGGGGTCTCTCTGAAGCAGCAGGGGTCACCTGAGTCGGGGAGAGGGAGAGGAATGCTCGGCATCTCACCTGATAAGTGCAACACAGGTTAACAACCCCCCTCTGTTTGATGTTCGACCATATGTTACTGCCTCCGCATTTTGTGTGTGTGTGTGTGTGTGTGTGTGTACAGTACACATCCATTCCATACTACTATACTCTCTCTCTAAGGAACAGGCTTGAGCATGCTGGTCCATTTATATGTGTGTGTGTGTGTGTGTGTGTGTGTACAGCAGCACACATCCATTCCATAGTCTTTTACTCTCTTAGAAACAGGCTTGAGCATGCTGGTGCATTTATTAGTGGTGTGTGTGTGTGTGTGTGTGTGTGTGTGTGTGTGTGTGTGTGTGTGTGTGTGATTAAGATGAATGCATCTCCTGAGCCACTCCTCGGTGGTGTGATGGATCCTTGTTGAGCAGACTAGACCATAGAGTCCATGACCCCTCAGGGCCCCAAGGAGCAGCTTTGGACTGACACTGCGAACACACACACACAGGCCCCTTCAATCAGTCTCCCCATCACCAGTCACACACATACTCACAACGGGAACCAGCAAAGGCATGCGCATGTCTTTCTCTATTTCTCTTTCTTTCTCTCCGCCCCCCCCCCTTCCTTCCTCCCTTCCTCTTCTCCTCCCACTTACTTGAAATGCCTTTTCATGTTCCAAAATCTCTCCATTTTCTGCTCTGAAATTTGGTCTCTTCTTTCCATCTCCCTCTGTCTTAATGCTCATATCTCTTCTCTCACTTCTCCTATCTCTCCTCTCCTTCTCCTTCTTTCCTTACCCTTTTTTTGTCACTCTCCCTCTTAATGTTTCTGCATCTCTCTCTCTCTCTCTCTCTCTCTCTCTCAGGGTGTGGCGGGAGGCCAGAGATCGTATTGTGGGTTTTCCTGGCCGCTTCCACGCGTGGGACGTCAACCACCAGTCCTGGCTCTACAACTCCAACTACTCTTGTGAGCTGTCCATGGTCCTGACCGGCGCCGCCTTTTTCCACAAGGTATGTGGCATGCTAGCACTGACCATTGACCACGCCACGCCATGCCACTCTGCGCTAGCCATCTGTAGTTAGCTCAGTAGATTGACAGTAGGATGACTTTTTCCTTTACAGGGACTTTTCAGCACATTTCAACACTTGTTTAAGGTCATCAAGTGCTATCAGTCGGAAAAAGTTGTTGCAGTCTAGACCGTTTCAGGCTCTAGCTCCAAAGCTGGTCCCCCAGGACTTCCTGCTTGACATTCCATAATGTTATTTTAATGTAACAGGAAGTAGTTGGGGACCAAGATAGAATGTTGAAGCATTGTTTTGTCCAGCTATGGAATTAGAACCTGAAACAGTCCATAGACTGAATAGTAAAGTGGCAGCTAATGCTAAATGATTGGGGCAAAGAACGTCAGTTTCAGTTTCGTCCTCTTATGCCCCTATCACTTAGTGACCTTGAACAACAGGGCGATTGGGTGGAAATGCTCTAGAATATCCCCTTTAAACACAGAGGTCAAAGAGGGTAGTGAAGTGGACATTAAGAACGAGAGTCTGCCAAAGCTGTGGGTTTGCGCATTCAGTGAAGTCTCATTCAGTGTGGTATGCAGTGGCTAATCCTTGATCTTCATTCACACATTCCTGCCGCCAACTGGCTGTGACACAGGGATTTGCGTTTGGGGTCCGGGCTCTGTTTGGTTTTGGATATTCATGACAGTTCACTGGCCTTTCAGCACTGGCACCAGACACCAGGTTGACATTTTTCAGTGAAATGAAAGATGTGCTGCTTAGACTCTCGCTATCGGTGTCCCAGCCACATAAACTGTGGTCGGTTGCCAGGTCTTGGTGGCTGAAAAGAGGCTCGGGTTAGGAGACATATCAGGGTCATAGATGGACAGATTGCTTCACATGCCTCTGTGATGAGCATGCCGACCGTAAGCTCCAGTATAACTGTGTGTCTGTGCTCCGTATTCACACCACAAGCTGTAGTTGAGGTGCTAAAACTGTGGCCCTGACGGAATGAAATTCATATTCATCAATCACAGTAGAGCAAAATACAGACTAAATCCAGAAAATGACTCATTAAGTCAAGATTTGTTTGAATTAATTTGCTTGATCATAAAAAATTTGGATGAAAAAAATTTAGTTTTGTTTTTTTTTTCTTGGAGAACATCCATATGGACATCCTTGGAGAATATCCAGAATATCCACATAGGTCTCTGCTGTGAAGAAAAACATTCCATATGGAATCTATATAGTGTAGGTCCCTTCCTTCTGGGCTGAGCGTACATATGCCACCTGTCGGTCGAACAGCTGTGTGTCATACCACCTGTCAAGCTTGAAATGGTGCGAGTCATTGAACTGGAGGGGCCTGTCGCTGGAAATTGCGGTTCTCACAGAGAAGTTCACAGATGTCAAAACATCCATTTCTTGCCGTGAGCCGCCTGTTGAGCCTCACCGCTGCCATTCGTCTCCTCACCTGTCTGCTCACCCGCCCTCGCTCTCCGTCCGCAGTGAGGGATGGTCTGTCGGACCTTTCAGTCGGCTGCTGTTGTGCGTTTTTCTTGTCTAGCGCCACAACCCCCCACCAACCCCTTTCACTCCCATTTTGTGCGTCTGTCCACATGACTTGATGGAATATCTCCCTCGTCCGATGGTTGCCCGGGCAACCTGGTGACCGTGAAAAAAGTGCTTTTGTGAATGCAAATGGAAGAACAGCCGAGCCCTGACCTTGTCAAGCATGGCGGAAAGAGAACTAATTTCCTGTTTGGGGGAGTCGATGCCTATAAGGTCTTTCTCAGCAATCCCAGATGCACCCTGGGTAAAGGTATTCATCCGACTCCACACTGGGCCACTAGCTTATGGATGCCCACAGTCTTTTTTTTAGATGCTTCTCATGCACGTTCCCTTGGATTGAAGAGTGAATTTCCACATCATAAGCATCCACCATATTGCATTTCCTTTTTCACAATGTAAACATCTCCATTACGGAAAGAACAGCGTACTGGCACTCCAACAAAGAGTGTGTGTGTGTGTGTGTGTGTGTGTGTGTGCGCGTGTGTCTGTGGTGGGGCTTGGAAAGCCTAGCCGAAGGTGGAGTTGTGTGTTGCTGCACAGTGTGGCGTGGCGCGAGCGCTCCAACAGACTGTGCGGTTGGCCCGGGGACAGGAGCCGGCGGTGCTGATGCGTTGACAGATGGAGCCGACTGAGGGGCCGCAGGGGTGGAGGTGGAGGGGTGTGGGGGGAGAATCAAGGCCCTGCAACTGACTGCAGTGCGGCAGGGAGGCCCTGTGCCATGGCGGGGCCCAGTGGGACTTCCTTACCTCTATCTCTCTGTCTTTCTCTCCCCCTGTCTCTCTCTCTTTTCCTGTCATTCCTGTCTTCTTTTCATCATTCTCTTTCTTTCCTTCCCTCCTCTGGAGTTGTAACCAAATGGAATTCTGGTGGAGGGTTGAGCTGTGAGATGGCTCTTCATTTATTTCTTCCCTCCCTCTCCAAATGGCTGCTCTCGCTGTTTATGGTTGGAGTCTTTTCTTGCTCTTTTTTTTTTTTTTTTTTTTTTTTTACCTTTTTTAGTATTACGATATCCATCTGTCTCAGGTTTTGTATTATTGGTTACTTTCTGCCGCCTGTCTCTTCTCGCTGTCTCTTTCTCTCTCTCTCACTCTCTTTCTCCCTCCCTCTTTCCCTCCTCACATACCGTCTCCCTCCATCTGTCTTTAATTTGACCTGTGCTCTCTCTCTCTCTCCCTCCTTTTCTATCTCTCTTTCCCTCCCTCTCTGTCTCCTTCCATCTCTTTCTCTCTCTTTTCCCTCCCTGTCTATGCCCCCCCCCCCAACCGCCCGTGTCTATTTTTAACATTTAACACTGCGTGGTTCAGTAAACGAGTGTACTCAATCTCTCTCTCTCTCTCCCTCTCTCTCCCTCTTTCTCTTTGTAGTACTATGCCTACCTGTACTCATATGTGATGCCCCAAGCCATTCGGGACATGGTGGACGAGTACATCAACTGCGAAGACATCGCCATGAACTTCCTGGTCTCGCACATCACTCGCAAACCACCCATCAAGGTCAGTGTGGGCGCTGGGCCAGCCAATCGTGAGAGCGAGCACATCTGCATGTCCCCAGAGAGTGCATAAATATACACACACACACACACACTCACACACACACACACTCTCACACACACACACACACACACACACATTCACAGATGGATGGTGAGAGGGGAGGAAATGTGCATAGATGTGCACAGAAATGCATACACAGAAAGGGGGAGAGAGTCACAATTCCCAAAGCATCTCTCTCTCTTACACACACACACACACATACACACACACACACACAAAGACACACTCGCGTGCACGCTCAGAAGGGAGGGAGACCCACACGTGCACACACACACACACACACACACAGATAGTAAAAGATACACAAAGCACATGTTCATGACACACACACACACACCCTTACACAGACATAGACACACACACACACACACACACACACACGTACCCTTACACAGACACAAAACACATGTCCTTACTGCACATTGCTCTGACTAGACACATCTGCTCGACGGATTAACCTCTGAACATATGATGCATGAGTTTGTAAGCTTCTTCCCAGCAGCCAGCCTTTTTGCGCGCTTCACACCATGACCCCATTTGTGCGCTTTCTCCAGAAACAAAACGCCGACCCTGGATAGACGATTAGTGTAATCATCATATTCAATACTCAAGAAGATTTTTTTTTTTATTTTATTTTTTTTTTTTTTGTTGCTTCATGTATTTCCTCACAATTCAAACTAATCTCGCCTTCTGTGCCCCCCAGAGTGAATATCCGAATGGAAATTTCCATGTGTCGTTCCTAGTTAGACACCCCCATGTTCTTTTTTTTTTGCTGTTTTTTTTTTGTATATCTAACAATACTATCTCCATGTAGGAGGATTATGCACGAGGATTTAAGTAAAGCTGTCTGGCTTTGATGTCCCAGTGTTGAGCTGTGGTTGGAGAAGTGTGTGTGTGTGTGTGTGTGTGTGTGTGTGCGTGCACGTGAGTGTGTAATGAAATATGATGAACATGACTTGTGGTATTAGTCAATGAC
>JASCQY010000048.1:10475270-10486617 GCA_030264315.1 Sardinella tawilis | reverse complement strand
TAATAATAATAAGAAAAAGTAGAATCACTATAGTGGCTTCGCAGCTTCGCTGCTCGGCCACTAATAATAGTTAAGAAACGCGACAAAAACATTGGGTGCCTTCGCAGCTTCGCTGCTAGGCCCCCAATAATTCTGGATTTGTAAATAATAATAAAAAAACAATGGCTGAAAAAAATGATGGATCTTGCAAAGAAAGGGAAACACAACAGTCAGATAGGCCAGATTCTGTGGTTCTGAATAAAGGAGAATTTTTAATTTCATTTAAATCAAATTTCAAGGGTAATTGTAGTAGGTTAATGGTCTGCTTTAACTTATTCCCAAGAGTAGTGATTGCTCTCTTACGTAATCAAAAGCACGGAGAGAAGGTGGGCTATCATAGGCTATAAGACAAATTACACTACCCATGACGTAGCCTAGCTCGTAAGAACTCAAACAATCCCAATTTATCCTTTAATCATTAGGATACTGTTTATTTAATAACACATGCAAAAGGTATTTTTCACAAAAGACACTGGTTTAAATCGCTCCATAATATGGAAGCAAGAAGGATAAGAAACAAAGGAAGGTGACGTCAGAGTCAACACATCCTTCAGTAACCCACGTGAGCCTAAATATATTTATTTAGGATAGGCCCACGTAAAGCCAGGTGGAATATATAGGCTAGTTTACCTTTGTCAGTTCAACTCTTAAGTTTAACAAACCTTATTTTAAAATCCTTTGGATACATGATAATTTTTTTTTTTTATGGTGCCGTGCAGGTGGCGCCTGTCGTTGCCGGGGAAGCAGGGCTGGGCGTAGTGCGAGCTTTGATGAGGTTGCGCCAACCAGCCCTTAGCGGCGCTGCTCTCAGGCTGGTCCAGAGCTGGTGGTAGTGACAGTCTCAGCTCTCCCATCGCAACCGCACCACCGCTGCCCAGTCCTGTGGATGGATATGTGAGGATTCCTCTACAAAAGAGACAGTGAATATCCCAGTAATTGAGACCGCAAGACGTGGATCTTTTACGAGATTTGTTTGACACGTGTGGCAAAGCATTTGTGTCAAACCCATGGTGACATCTTTGTTGCTTTTGTGGGAGAAACGGCATCTGGAATGTTGTAGGTAGGTCGCGGAATTGGGAGTCATGATGCTCACTAGGAGTCAGTGGAGATGCTAAGAAAGGAGGGTTTGTTGTTGTGTGGACTACAAGTAAAAATGTGCCGAATAGCATTATAACGTATTGTATTATTGTACAATAGACTGTCTCGGTTAGTTGGTTTGTCAATTTAGGCTGGAACTGAAATGAAATGTAGCGCACTAGGGCACCGTAGGCTATCACCATCGCACAATTTAGCATAGCCGAATTTTAGACGCCCAAGAACGAGCTCCTAAATCCAAAAGACAACTGATTTTTTATACAGACATAACGAAATTATGCATAACACTATCTGAGGCATGCTGACAGCCCACCCGAGCAAACGGGGATGGGCAGACTGTCGGTATAGGCTTAGCAGCATCCCTTGGCAGCCACCATTCAACACCAGTCGCGCAACCTGGTTGGGTATTGTAGGCTATCAGATTATTTCCACTATCCCAGACCCATTTGCATCGGTCAGTCAGTTGATTATGATAGGCCATATTTGATGCACCTCGTCTAACAAAGGCAAACTTGATAAATGTTTTACGCATCGAGTAGCCTACCCAGTTATGGTAGCGACGCGACAGCGTCTCTCGAATTTGGATGCTGAATCACGGAGTTCAGTTGAGCATCTGCGGCCTGTGGTGGCATGTGACTGCAATCGCGTTCAGAGGTTTAATATTTGGGATTTTGCTGATTTGTGAGTGTTGTTCAATGGTATCATCAGACAGTCTTGTAAACTAGCCTATGGACATTCCTCCACCCAGGTTATTATTTGACCATTTTACCAAGCCCTGTAAGCTAAAAAAAAGTCTTAATTGGCAAGAAGACGCCCTGTTGCATAGGCTATATTGTAAGCTTAAAAATATGTCGGCTCATTTCAGGAGGAAAATAGCCAACAATGCTAAAATAGTGCTATAATACAGAAATTGTACAAATACTTTTTGCATATTGTGAAGATTTTATTGGGAGATTTTAGACATTCAAAAGGCACATTAGGCCTTGACTCTAGCATGTCTGTGTCTTGGTTATTGATAGAGATAGCCTGTAACCATAATTCAGAGGACAGCATTTAGATTGCATTTTTCAAATATGTACATTCATATACAGTAGCGTACCTTTGCTCTGTTTCAGACAAGTAAAACTTATTCATTCATTCATTCATTCATTCATCCATTTTTTTCCACAAAACCCACTGAGAGGTTTGGTAAATTGATTTATGTTCTCAAGAAAGAAAAAAAACCTTCAGTGTCTGTCATACAAGATGACTGTGGCAGCATGCTGCAGAATCACAGCACCTCTGAGTAACGTCTTGACTGGCTGTCATGTGTACACTCTGTCTCAAGCCTCAAGCTACAGAATAACCTGAGCAGCTGGCTCTCTGCTGGGGCTGGCACCTGTGGGGTGATTGGGGGGGTAGGATGATACGGGTGGGTGATGTGGTGACGTCCACGCACTGAACAGCACCATGCCCACTGGCCTCTGCCACACAGACGCCCATGAGGAGGGGAGGACCTGACAACCCGATGGGGGGTCATGTAGCAATCTGTCACATGGTTGTGTATGACTTCTGCTCGTTTTATATTACAATGTTGTCTCACATAATGGATAGGGCTGCAAGCATCAATTGACTTACTATAGCCTATTGATTAGTTACCGAATATTGAATTAATTGACAATTATATTCTTAATCAATATATGTTCATTTTTAAGGAAGATAACTCAAAATGCACTGATTGCAGCTTCTGAAATTGGCAGAACTACTCGCCTCTACAGTATATTGCAGTATACTAATTAAATATTTTTAGCACAGGGACAAAATATATGGCATTTGAGGACATAATGTTGAACTTTGAGAGTTAGGAGACCCATAGAGTTAAGAGGCTGTGGCCCTCCCCACCAAACCTACAGTAGTCTCCTGCAGCTCTGTTGGGCCCTGATGCCAGGTGATGCTGCAGGTGTAGGAGTCATGCCAGAGGTAGCTCTTCAGCTCTTAGCTCTTACTCAGGGCTAGGTAGAATCCGACAAGTAGAATACATTTTGTTTAATGCATAGACTGTATAAGCTTGTGTGTGTGTGTTTTGAGGTTTTTTGGGGGGTTAATATCTCTCAGTTTGGTCTCTGTTTCCTTCATAAAAGTTATTTTCCTCCTCTTATATTCCTCCCACAATTTTCCTCATTCAAAAAGCATGTCTCTGTTTGTTCATTATCATCAGACAAATTGAATTTTGCATTCCACAAAATAGATCATTCCATATTAGTAACCATAATCCGTATCTCCAGTAGTACATATAGGCCTAGCACCACACATTTGATCACAAACCCCCTCTCCCCTTATCCTTTGACTGTTTTTACAGAGTGTGTGAATGTATGTTACTCTGTGTGTGTGTGTGTGTGTGTGTGTGTGTGTGTGTGTGTGTGTGCATGTGTGCGTGTGTGTGTTTTCACGTTCATTCTCCTCTCATGAATCAGGCTTAGCTAGCGTCCTGGTGAAGCCAAATCTAAAGCCTTAGTATGGAGATATAAGCCTCGAGATTAAAGATAAAAAAAAATGTGTCGTACTCTGATGCTACGGCTAGCCTGCCTGCTTCAGTACCTCCTTCCCCCCCTTCCCCCACCACCACCACCTCTGACCCCCATCACTACCATCATATCGTGTCTCTCAGCTCACCCATCCTCCACCGCCCGACTCCGCCAACACCCCAGTCCACCTCCACCGCGTCTGGATCACTACCACCCAGCGGCATTGCTGCCATGTTGAATCGGTGTGGCATCCTGCTGTGTTGGTGCTCCCGAAATAAGAGCTTCTCACAAGGGCAAGCCTGAGACAGTAAGGGGAGGTGACAGGAGAGGGTGAATGCTAACGTGTCCAGACAGCCTCCGAGATCTTGCAGAGAAGTGTTTTCACAATGGTTACTTAAGTAGTAAAATGAAATCAATACTCACTGCAAATGTGCTGTGCAACCTTTTTTTTTCCCCAGAGAATTAAAATCTCTGAAAATGAGCAAACCGAACAGACCACTTGAACACTGACTCTGTTATATGTTTGCTTATTAATATTTTATTATCATTTTATTACTTATTTATAACTTATTTTGTGTACAGTGTGTACAGAAAATAATGTAATAAATGCCATGATATCGATAGACAGAGACAATGATGCATACAGTCACTGCACAAAAATATAGTTGCTGAAATCTACAGTAATTCTCAAGGAGGTGTGGGAATTGATTGGTTGAGGATGATTTCTGAGATGCCTGTGGCCAGGGTCCTTTTGGACTAATGGTTGCTTTGTCACTAGCCTGGGCTTGCCCATACTTCCTATTACGCTGGCCAAAATTTTGCGATCAAGTCAGTATGGCCAACCTGCCCATTTTCTGCTTTTCCATTACTAGAAATCCTGGGCACCAATGAGAAGCAAGCTTTCACTCCTGGGTGAAGCAGGCAGGCTTAGCAAGTTTACATTAGATTCTGCCTCTCTGAAGGTGGTTAGTATATGAGATTTGCCAGACTAAGCTCGTATGAGCTTTTGTCGCGATAGCCAGGCTACTTTGTCATAGCTATGAACTCGAGTGAATGAAGTTTAGCTGTGCTAAAGTGTTTCCCCTTGTGAAACACTAGTGTCGTCCTTCAGTGGCCTTCTGCTCCCTTCCCCTCCTGACTTCTCTCCAACCTGTAAAAACTCAGCCACCTCTGTGTCACTCATAGCGAGCGTTTGATCTCAGAGGTAGAGGAGGTAGAGGAGTAATTTGAGAGGCGTTTTTGATGCTGGAGGACATGGCCCTCCCTCAGGCTTGATCTGTCCATTTCCTCTATATATCAACATCACACACTGCTGCAGCGCATTAATGCTAATACAATTCAGGGGGGGTTGATGGAACACCAGCACAGCAGCACACGATCATCATCTATCCATTTTAATCCATGCACTTCCTGAGCAAACTGGAAAGATGTAGCCACGTCCAGGGCTCAGTGGGCTTAAACTTCACCTTGGGACAACCTTCAGGAAATACTTGTTCATTCTATTCACTGTTGTGTGATGCATAGGTATGAAAGCTTTAAGAAACTCTACAAGTAGGCTAGTCCAGGGCACACATTGTGCTCATCATGAGGTACGGTAGTAGTGCTGGACGCAGTGTCGTCAGTTTCATTGGAAAAAGCAAAAGCTACAATATGTTTCTTTTTGATGAATCTACAGTATGAATGAATACAAGTGAAAGCCTTAATCGGAGCTACACTTTACAGACCATTTTACTTAATTTCTGCTTTATGAAACTCATCATTTATCAAAATACTGTATGTAAAGATGGGGATTATGTGCTATAGCAAAAGCACAGAAGCCTGTACAGTGAGATGGTGCAGAGTAGAGGGGGAGAGGCTGGGTGTGTCGTGCAGTCATCAAGTTCTGTACATCCGGTGCTTATCTTTCCTCCCCTGTGGGAAGCCATTGATTAGCCCTAAAATGAAGACACCTGTGGCAGCCATATTGGTATTGATCCTCTTTTAAATAGTAGTGATTGAAATGGACCCGGTCATTTGAAAGCAGTTAAAGAAAGAACACCAGTTACAACCCAGACACCCCCTGAAACGTGAGCAGGGGGTCTTCTTGGTTGTGTTAGCATTTTTTTGTATTATTTTAAATCTAGAATCAGAAATCATATGAATTACAATAATGAAATGAATTTACTTTCACATTTAATATGGCACTACAATGTATTGTCCTAATGTCTTATTATGTGTGTAGCTAGCATGCAGTTTGTTTCTGTAAGTCTCTTATCAGCCTATGCATCCAGTCAACTTTTGCTGAGTAAGAGAAGATACACAATAGAGAGAGAAGAAAAAGCAAAGAGAAAAAAACATAAAGACAATGGAGGGGGTCACTGATCTTCCCAGATTGCAGATGCTGACGCTGGTTTGCTGTCGATGAAGCAGGCCCTGTGGTGTCAGCTCACTGTGCTAAGCTGTGCTTAGTCTGGTCTATATCTTTTCTCTTTACCCAGGATGCAAAGCGTCTTCAGGGCGGAGCAGTGAAGATGAGTGTGACATCATGGTTCCTGGTGAGCAGCTCGGGCACGCGGCACCGGTTGCCGCGGGAGATGATCTTTGTGGGCCGCGAAGATTGCGAACTCATGTTGCAGGTGAGGCTAGCTACTCCATCCACTCTTGACACAGAGCTGGTCTTAATTGGGCTAAATCCCAATCCCCCCTAAGCCCTATAGGATGAACCCTCAAAGACTTGAGTAACAAACGAGCATGAATTGAATCGACTTCATGATTGGGTGTAGTCTGGGAATACCCATGCTGCCTTGCGCACTCGTTTCCGAACTGCACGGCAGCCTGGAGACCATGCCCGAAATTTTCGCATGGATTTGGGAACCAATCACAGAAGACGATGCACAAACTTTTGGACAAACGGAACCTGAAGTCCCCTACGAGAAAATGTATAGGTGGTCCCCAGACTAAATCTCACTTGAGATTGTCAGCCAGCCAAGCATTTCAATAGGAGTGCACAAGGCAGCATGAGTATTCCCAGGCTACATTAACTAGGAAAAGTTTCCAGGAATTTTAGATGATGGTGATCGAATCCAATGGTCCTAAAATAATGCAAAACAGAACCCTGTTTGGCTCCCATAGTCTATGGTTGATGTGAAAGTGTTTTGAAAGAGCAGACATTGCATTGCTACAAGTGTGAAAATGATTGGCAAAAACTAATCGTCTTTAAAAATGATCATTAGTTGCAGCCCATTTAAATGTAAATGTTATTAAATAATTATTGGGTTCGCTAAACCTTTGGAGAATCATTCAGCCTGTCTTGCCCTGAGCCAAAGCCTAATTCAGGCTGCTTCTTCTGATTACCAGACACCCTCGACTGCACATAGCCATCATCCCCCTACCATACACACCACCTGCTGACTGATTAACTCAACCTTCTCTCTGACAAGCACACTAGAGTGGGTGGGGGTGTCAATATGAATGGACGTCTTCACTGTGTCACACAGCAGTATGGATGTGGTGAACTGTTCATGGGGATGTGAGGTAGCGATGTGCTGCTTCTGGAAGCCTCAAGGGACGGCATGATGCAGTGTGTGTGTGTGTGTGTGTGTGTGTGTGTGAGTGAATGAGTGAGGGGATGGAGACAGCTCTATTACAACATGAGACAGACATCATGAGACATTCTGCATGAAAATGGTTGTTTTGGTTTGTTTTGGAGGAGGAACCAAGCCTGCAGTGGGTTGGTCACATCGGCATGCCGGCATGGTCGTGTGTGTTCAGCACATCTGTGCGATTCTCTGTTCTCACATGTGGATTTGAACTGCTGCAGGTGTGAACATGGTGTGACTGCATCTGCATTGCAGTTTTATGACATCTACAACCATTTTAGACTCAGAGCAGAGAAAGTCAGATTATGCAGAGAAAGTCAGATTAAGCTCATTGGTCACTCTAAGATAATGAGAAACAGAGGCAGGGGGATTGTTCAAACACGTGAGATATAGCTTGTCTGAACGCCAGAGAGATCAGGCGAGGGATTGGACAGCAATATGGCAGTGTGTGTATGTGTGTGTGTGTGTGTATGTGTGTGTCTGATTCTGAAGGACAAAATGTCATTCCCAGTGTGCTCAAGCTGTATTTATAACACAGTGTTTTAGCTGTTTATCCCAGTTAAATGTGCCAGCTCTTCGGCCTTGAGACATTCAGTTTCTTTTAGGCAAATATTAAAAATACATAGAGGAGCATAGTATTTTGTTCTGTTTTCCTTCAATCACAGTCTTAGTGCTGTTCTAGAAACATGGATGGCCTGTCAGCATTTCATTGATGGTAATGGTAGGCTACCTTAGAACTGCTCGTCGGTTGCCACTAGCAACCAGGGTGGCCATTTTGCTGTTGGGCTTGTCGTCATCCAGACAGGACTCCCACTCTTTCTGTCTCCTCCCACAGATAGACTCTGCTCTCCTCCCCCCACCTACAGTAGACCAGGACAGTTCTCTCTCTCTCTCTCTCTCTCTCTCTCTCTCTCTCCCCCACCCATCTCTCTGTCTCCCTATCCCCTTACCCCTCCCTCTCTCTCTCTCACTTTTTCTCTCAGCCTGTCATCTGATATCAAAGGAGCAATTTCAGATTAGATTTGAGGGCCAGATTAGTCAGATTACTGAGCTGTGTTCCCTCTGCAAATGAACCGTGTCTAAATCACTAATGGTGCAGTTTGCGTGTTTTGTGGTGATTCTGGGGTAGTTACTAGGCATAAAGTTCAGTCTCACCACAGAGACATGTGTGACGTATGCATCCCCTTGGCATGAACTGCGTAGGTTGTTGTTGCCTAGCAACCAGAATGCTTTTTTGGTTTGTCAATACTATCAGGTCAGAAAAATGAGTCGAAGAGGGAGGCAAAAGATCTCAATGAAGAAATCTCAATAATGCTCATCACACACACATACACAGAGGGACACAGAGAGAGAGAGACGTAAAAACATAACATTTATGTATGACATTCAGGCTGTTCTCTGTATTCTGTATCCTTGGTTTGATAATGCAAATTTCATTTGCCATGCCAGTAAAGCAGCTTTTCAAATTGAGAAAGAGAGAGAGAGAAAGAGAGAGAGAGAAAGATAGAGAGAGGGTAAAAAAGAGGAAAATGGAGTGAAGGTGAATGGAGTGGTGACAGAGTCAATGTGTTTTAGAGAGCAAGAGAGCGATAGAGCAAAAGAGACAGAGAAAGAGAGAGCAAATGAGAGAGAGAAAAAAAAGACCAAAACGAGTAATGAAGGTAAATGGAATTGCAACAGGGGTTGTGTGTTTGAGAGAGAAAGAGAGAGAGAGAACAAAAGAGAGAGAGAGAGAGAGAGAGAGAGAGACTAATGAAGGTGGATGGAGTGGTGACAGAGGTAGCGTGTTTGAAGTGGACGGCTCAAGTGGCTAACGAGCAGAAGGCTAGCCAATTACTGAGTCATGACCCAGCCATTAGCACAAAGGACGAGTGTGGGAGATGCACACAAACATGGACATACAAGCAGCCCTCATCTGCCCTGAGGCAGGTCAGTTAGAGCATTGTCCAGGAGTCAAGTCACACGTCACATCTTTCCCATTACATATTATACATGTACAGTACAGTATACAATATGCATGCTTAGTTTGTAGGGTGTGTGGTGGACAGCCTAGTCATAGTTTTTCTATTGTGTATCACTTTGGATAAAACATCATCCAGGTACATATAAACATATAAACACAAAAACATAATAGTCTAGAGATCAATCTATGTGAACATGGTGGATCAGTGGTAACATCACTGACAGACAACAGACAATCAGTCAATTTGATTTCTATTTCCACACCCAGGCCATGTTACTTTGGATAATAAGCCGCGGCCGCTCGGATAAAATCAACTTTAGCTTGGATATGTTCAGTATGCAGCCATGTTTGTCAACATGGATGTGGAAAGCTGCCATCTGTAAACAAATATCACTGCTGGTTGTTGAACGCCTCTATAGTGCATAGGATTTGTCCAGGCAGTTGGGATGGTCGAGATGTAACTAATGGTCTACTTGGCTCCTATCAGGGGACACAACATCCTCTGTGACTACTGAGCATTCTAAAGCCACATCCTAGCTAACAAGGAGCCTGTTGTGCACTCCGTCAATGGCTTTGCCAGTGCAGCAAGCCCAGATGCTGGGCAGATGCACTCCTATGATACACCACACTGTGTGTGTGTGTGCAGCAGCTGACGCAAGCGCCATTACTTTACATTAGCTAATGGTTGGAGATGGAACAAGCCGAACCATATACAGAAGAAGCGGTAGTTCTATTCCATCGGCTCCGGTGCTTTTACGTGGTAAATAATTCACTTCAGAACAGCAGTGTTTTCATTTCACGTGACGGTGCACAAGGAAAGCGCACGTGGATGTTGTGTCAGGATCGTGCTTAGCGGAGCATTCTCTCGTGCGCAAGCAAAAACAAGCCCAGATTGCTGTATGTGTGTATTCCATTCCATTTCATCAATTAGAAGATGCATGAAGTGCCTCCTCTAATCAAGTACCCTAATACTCATTTGAACTCCTGTCAACTCTCCAAGTAGTCCTGTAAAACACCTACACAGTATAGAGCTCCCTTTGTATCGTTCCATAAATGATACAGTTAAGTAAAGCAAGGTGACTTAAAGAGTCTTGTCATCTTTCAGACTGGGTAGCTGTTGTAGAAACCTTCCTCTTCCAATAAGTATGCTGTGCACAGGCCAAAACACTTGGCAGGCCAAGCATCCCATTGTGCTAATGTACACGGAGCGTGCTGAAAACCTGCCGACTGCACCGTTCAAGGAGATTTCCTGTGACTTTACTCTCAACAGGGCATCTATTTTTGCAGTAGTCTGCAGCTCATGCTAGCTTTCTATCCAAGGTGTCTGAAATGAATCTCTAACGTCCAAGCCAAGTATCCATGTCAAATCAGGTCATGCCTGAAATCCATGTCACGACCTGATGTAGCACATGTAATTGTTGTACTATTGAGCTAATAGGCTACATTATACATATTAATCACAGAGGAACAGCAAATCAATAATGAACACTTACTGTTGCTTCCTGAAAAGAGGATGCATCCTAGACTGAGGTAGATTCACTCAGACTACATCACAGACTATTCCTCTGGTTTATAGTCAATCAAGTACAGCCAATTTTATTTGGTAGTAGTAGAAGTAGTACATACTGTTTGTCATTTAAGTGTGCAGCAGTACATCTTGAAAAAGTCGACTAAAATGTCTGTTTTGCTAACACCTGTCTGTTTTCCCTTCTACAGTCTCGTAGCGTAGATAAGCAGCATGCAGTCATCAACTACAACCCAGCCACGGACGAACACCTGGTCAAGGATCTGGGCAGTCTGAATGGGGTGAGTCTGGATGGGGGTGAGGAAGGACACTTGAGGAGGGGAGTGAGAGGATGTTATTCAGTAACTGCATTGAGAATTCATACAGAGGTGTCTAAAACAATAATGCAGAACAATGTGGTAGGAAAGACAACATCTATTTATCTACTGTAGCTATATGTCTGTCTGTCTGTCTGTCTGTCTGTCTGTTGTTGTAGGCAGGGAATCTGCCAGTGCACAGGCACTAAAAATACTATAGCAGTAAACACAACAGAAATGTCTGAATAGGCTGGGACAAGGACACAGGGACAATCGCACACACACACACACACACACACACACACACACACACACACACACACACACACACACACACACACACACAC
>JASCQY010000048.1:10455996-10475170 GCA_030264315.1 Sardinella tawilis | reverse complement strand
CACACACACACACACACACACACACACACACACACACACACACACACACACACACACACACACACACACACAAGCTATCCATAGGCAGAGGTTCCAAGGGAACAGATCACCCCATGCCATGAAAAGTGTGCCGTTTGAAAAAAGTGTGTCAAGCATCATTCTCATCACCCGACAGCCTCCACACACACACACACACACATACACACACACACACACACGCACACACACACTCCTGGTCTACATTTCTGCTGAGGCAGTAGTGAGCTCAGAACTCTTGCTTTGTCACAGTGATAACCCTCACAAACAGCTGATGTTGCCTTGTACTCCTGGAATTGCAGTTTTTGGTATAGAAAAAAAAATCTAAATAAATAAATTAAGCAAGATACTGTCCTGTTGGCTGTGAGGCTGTCAAATTGATGTGGGTAGCCCTCAGATGTTTATACGCCGGTCCTTTGTGCTGTGCTGATGCAGGCATCTCTGGGCACAAAAGCGCTAGCAGTATGGAGGGGATCCAAGCCAGCGCTCTCAGTACCCTGGGCTGTCTCAGTCGATATGTCAATTAGCGCTGCGCTAGCTAGCACAGGCCTCTGCTGTAGCCTTGAGCTGTGGAGCCTGAAGGAGAGAAATGTAGCGAGCTTCAAAAAGCTAGTTCAGTTAACAGTCACGCCATGGCAGCTAATGATACAGCCAAATGATGTGTGAAAAGATGAGGAGAGATCAAGTCTTTCAGAAAAGTGTGACTTGTGACTTTGTCACAGGGACTGAAATATTATTGAAATATGTCTTGGGCTACGACTGATATTGACTTTTATTTGGATGCAGTGGGGATTTTGATCATGTTCCGTCAATTTTCTTGAGCAAACAGTAGCTTTAGTTTCATTGATGTGCTTAGAGCAGGAAATAAAATCTAACAGGATTCATTTTTACCCTGACAATGCACAGGTCAGCAAATTTCAGAGGCCATTTTAATGTCAGAACACACACAGTTACAAACCCTTTTATGGTACTGACACCCTTAAGCTGCATGAAAAGATGAAGTCAGTGCTGTTGCCAGCCTACTCAACCTCTCTGTGTAGTGACATCACTAGATCTATCTGTATGTTTGTATTGTGTTCTCATCATAGTAACAGTGTGGCATGTTGTGGATTTGCAGACATTCGTGAACGACCTACGCATCCCAGACCAGACCTACATCACCTTGAAACTCTCTGATGTTGTACGCTTTGGATATGATATCCTTTCCCCTTGGACAAAGCTTTTACAGTATATATTACCTCTCATGTGTAGAAATGATCAAAAACGAACTCAAATCAAACAATCCCTATTGAGAGTTGAACTAGATGATGATTAGTGTTAGGCACTAATCACTGGCGCTGCCAGTGCTCCTGAGGTGTCTGATATTCGTTTATAAATATTCATTTATCCGTCTGAACAAAATTTCCAGTCAGCTTTTGGTAGTCTTTTGCTCATAGCCATTTAGTATACACACACAGGGTGCATTTTTAGTAGCTGCTAGTCAATCAGTTGCCTTTGAGCAGGTTATTGACCTTGAGCTCCTTGGGTGGGTTTGGGAGATGTTCAAGTGTAAGTGCCGGTATTATCTTAACTCAGAATCCACATTCCCATGTCTATGTTTTGGAGAGGAGTCAGCACAAAGTCCCAGAGGAAGCCCTCAAGGTAAGTGTGTGTTTGTATGCGTGTGTGTGTGTGTGTTTGTGTGTGTGCATGTGTGACTGCATGGATGAATAGTTCAAGGTGAACAATTAGCAGAAGGTCATAAATAAAGCCTGTCTGTCTGTTTTGCTACACCCTTGACAAATGACCTGAACATTGTCATCAATCTACTGTATGAAGCCTACAGCAGTTTCCTCCATTAAGCTTGAATATACTGTCCAGTATATAAAGGCTTCAAGAGATCTCACTCACCTGACTCACACATAATGACATTTGTATTTAAATCAGTTCTTATTTCATGCTCATTATCTGACATGCTGTACTGTACGCTCTGTAGAACTGAATTTGTGGGTGATGTATGACCGCCAAGCTAAATACAGTTAATGCCAGGCCTGCTTGAACTCATGACCGCCCCCTGCTGTTGCAGCATGAGAAGTACACCAGCCAGCTTCAGATGGGCCTGAAGGCATCGGAGGGCAAGCGGCAGGAGATTATGGATGACCGCTCCAAGCTGGAGAGGTCCGAACGCAAGAGCCTCACAGGTACGGCAATGGCAGTGGCCCCTTAAATGCTGGGAGAATTTTTTTCTTCATAATGACATTGACGTGATTCTTTTCAGATGTTAGAGTAATAGAGCAATAGCTGGTTGAAATGACTTGTTATTAACTTATAATTAACTTAATATATTGATTTTGAAAAATGTCTTCATTTTGAGAAGAACTGAGGTCCTGAACTGTGATCCACATCATGTTCTGAAGCCCAGTGGTGTTGATAATTGTCAGTTTGCTGAATTTGTTTTGTGTTGTTGACTGGTTAGTAATGAATGATAAAAGATGCTAACAAAAATGATTAAAGATGTATCATAGGCAAGGTGTTTTTTATTTTCCTTTAATTATTAAAAAAGGGGGAGGTGTGAAAAAACCCCCAATAAATTCACACATTTCATACCACCTATCACACTCCTCTCTTCCTCTCATTTCTCTCTCTGTTTCTCCTCTCCTCTTTCCTTGCTGTCAAAAACTATATCTCATCTATTCCCTCTCTCTCTCTTCCTGTCTTCCTCTCTCTCTCTCTCTCTACACTACCCCCACCCCATCTCCCATTCGCCCAACCCCCCTCCTTCCTGCCTGGCTGTCGGTTGCCGTGTCTGGTCTCCATGGTGATGACTCCATGTTGATGACTTGCTCCGTAGCGACGCGTGGCCTGGTTTGGGAGCATCAGCCCGCATCCGCTGGCTGGCCTTGGCCAGAGATAATCCCCTGGGCTTGGCCTCTATCTCTCATATCTGTCTGTATTGGGGCCAAGCTCTGTCGGCCCGGAGAGAGCCTGTGCATTTGAGTTAAATGGGCCGCTAAGGGCTAAAGGCTAAAGGCTAAAGGCTGAAGGCTAAGGCTAAGGCTACGTGTGCGATGCTACAGCATGGTGCTGATGTCAGCTGACCTTGAGGTGCGGTCAGCCCTGCTCAGTGCCGCCTCTGATTCCAACCTCAGGGCAATAGACACTTATTGTGTAATGAGAAGGAAGGGGGGAAAACGCTCCGTTAGATCAGTGAGGCTCTGAGGCAGTGTGTGTGTGTGTCTGTGTGTGTGTGTGTGTGTGTGCGCTCAGTTTGAAAGGAAAGGGGGAAATAGGAAGCTTTATTGTTTTGGTATCTAAAACAGTAGGCCAGTATATATGTATATAACAGCTCTGTGTGTCCTACTGTACTCTAAGAGCACAAGATGGCTGTGTTGTGTTTAGTGAAATGAAGAGTCTATTCGAAGAGTCAGGCCCATGCTCAGTAAACCGTGACTGTGTGATGAGACAGCCTAATGATCAGCTACTGTAGGGGCACGTGGTGGAGTGTGGTGGCTCCGTGACTAAGACAACACTCCCACCGGATTTGTTTGTATCTGTAAATGAACCATTATTATCGTCTACTAATTGTTTGTTTGTGTGTCCCTGTGTGTGTGTGTGTTTGTGTGTGATTGCGTGTACGTGTTTGTGTCTGTGCGCCTGTCGATGTACATGGTTGTACATTTGTATATTTAATGTGTATGTGTGTTTGTGTGTATGTATGCATGATTGTGGGTGTTTGCACATGTGTTTACATGTGTGTTTTTGTGTGCTCAAACAAAACATACTTCTATGCTTTTGTGTTTGTACGTGTGTGTGTGTGTGTGTGTGTGTCCGTGTGTGCGTGTGTGTGTGTGCGCGTGTGTGTGCATGTGTGTGTGTGTGTGTGTGCACGTGTCCGTGTGCGTGTGTGTGTATGTGCGTGTGTGTGTGCGTGTGTGTGTGTGTGTGTGCGTGCGCGTGTCCGTGTGCGCGCGTGTGTGTGTGTGTGTGTGCGTGTGTGTGTGTGTGTGTGCGCGTGCGTGTGTGTGTTCGTGTGCGTGTGTGCATGTCCGTGCGTGTGTGTGTGTGTGTGTGTGCGTGTGTGTGTGTGCGCATGTGCGTGTGTGCACGTGCTCGTCTCTGTGCGTCTTGTCCTTCTCCCCCAGAGCCCCCAGTGCCTCGGCCCACCCCCCTGTACGGCCAGCCCTCCTGGTGGGGGGAGGAGGATGCTGGGAGCAAGAGCCAGCACAGTGACGGGCGCCGGCCAGAGGACAGCCACCCAGGTCAGCCTCTCTTGCTTGTGTTTCTCCTCCACAGACCCCATCCCTCTACGCCCTGCCTGGGACTCAGTATCCCCCCCCCCCCCCCTAACAATCTAATCCCATGCCCTGAACACTTTAAGACCTGAATGAATCAGTCCAATCCTTCATGATAGTTAAGTCTTTAAGGTATTCAGGGTTTAGGGGTCAGTGGGGAGATTGGAATTTAGTATTTCAAATTCAAATTTGCTTTGTTGGCATGACTGTTCACATCAACCAACCAATTGCCAAGCATACAAAATGGAGAGTAACATTTAAGTAATAACAATAATAATAATAATAATAATAATAATAATAAAAAGAATAATAATAAAAGTACTAATAAACAAAAGGAAAGTCTTGGGTTTCTCTCTCTCTCTCTCTCTTTCTCTCTCTCTTTCTCTCTCCCTCTCTCTCACACTGCTTTCCCCTTTACTACTATGTTTCGCTAGCGAGTCTGTTTCTTCTGTCTGTCACCCAACTGGCCTTTTCTGATCTTAGTGAAGTCTGACAGGGTGTTTTCATGCACACTTGCACTCAGCTGTTACACATCAGGTTCCCCTCACTGCAACCCCTAATTCCACCCATGTCTCTTCCTATTAACTCGCTGCTCAGTGTTGACTGTATTCTATTGTCAAGGAGCTTGTCTTAGTCCTCTGCTGTCTAGTCCTATTGTGAGGGAGTCTGTCTCCGTCCTCTGCAGCAGTACCCTATTGTCAGGGAGCCTGTGTCTCCATCTCTCTCTCTCTCTCTCTCTCTCTCTCTCTCTCTCTCTCTCTCTCTGTTCTCTGTTACCGCTGTGCCTCGTGTTCCCTCCTGCTGTCTCTTTGAATAGGTCGCTAGCATCTCATTGAGAAATCAGCAGTCTCTGACTGATACCCACACTCACTGTCAGTCAGCTCCTACAGCGCTGGTTATCTTAGTGATTTTATTTCTCCTTTCTCCACAGAATTTGTACATCTCATTGAAGAGTCTTTATCCTCTGACTGAAACTAGTCTACCACTGCCTTGCTCCAAATATGCTTATTCTTGATTCTCTTCATAATTTTGTACTTCACATTAAGACCCATTCACCAATATCCTCTTTTTCTTAACTTCGATCTTAAAGTCCCTTTTAAACGTTTTAAAATGTTAAAACTGCAGAATTGATGGAAATATAACAACCAGTTATTTTGCTTTACCTAAAGTGCTCTTAAAAGTGCTTATATGTACCTTAAAACAAAAGCCAGATAGCAAATCATTAGTGAATGGCACAATCGTAGAAAATGGGGTTTTAGAACAAGTTTCTTTGTTGGAATGCTAAATAAGGCCCAGTGTTGTTAACAAACATCCTTTGTTGGAACGAGGTTTCTGACCAGGTGTGTTCTCTCCTCAGACATGCCCAAAGAGGTCTCTATTCCTGGGGATGGTAAGGTGAACGGTGCCCTCCCTGACTACCGCGACCTCCAGGGCAAGTCCGTCTCTTACCCGTTCCACCGGGAGCCCAGCTACTTTGAGATCCCCACCAAGGAGTTTCAGCCGACCCCCACTCCGCCAGCGCCGCAAACCGCACATCACCACCACGGCAAACAGGCGACCCAGGAGATCAACGAGATCCCCACCAAAGACACGGACAGCCCGCCTCCCACCGCCACCCCGCCGGTCGTCCAGAGCCACGCGTCCTTCACCATCGAGTTCGACGAGTGTGCGCCGGGCAAGATCAAGATCAAGGACCACGTGACCAAGTTCTCGTCGCGGCCTCGTGGCAAGACGCACGCTTCCGCCAAGCCGCTGGTGTCCACTCCGACAGAGGTCATGTCGGCCGAGAGCAAGGTGGCCGATTGGTTGGTGCACAGTGACGTGAGCATGATGCGCAGGCAGCCCACCTGCGAGGACGTGTACAGCACCAAGAGTGACCTCGCCATGCACATCAAGACTCTCAAAGGTCAGTTAAAGGCCAAGGCTAAGATAGGCAAATAATGATCATGACAACTCGTCAAACCAACAAAATACTGTATCTATTGTGACGAAACATCAGATCAAGGAATATTTATTTTCAATATATGATAGTAGGGAAATAATTATTAATAATTCATGTGTTGTTTAAAGACAAAAAAAAATTAAGGTACGTGAATACTTAGTAGCACTACGGAATTACAGTAAAGTTCTTCATTTGTACATGCACTCTCATATGATAGATGCCTTTTTTCAAAGATTAAAATAGCTGTTCTTCACAGAGTGATTGGCTATATGTTAAGACAGTTTATCCAAGCTAGTCTGTTCAAACAATTGGAAATTGAAAGTGAGGAATTTCCTTGATGTTTGTCCCTGTAGGTCATCACCACGATGACGGCACCCAGAGCGACTCGGAGGACCCCGTCCTGAAGGGGAAGAGGAGCAAGTCGCACCACTCGGTCCGGTCGCAGGAGTCCATTCCTTCTCACGTCTCAGTGCCGATGTCGGAGCCACCGCTGCCGCCGCCCTCCCCCCAGCCCAGTCAGCAGCTGTCTCCCCCCAAACTGGCTCCGCCGTCCCCCGTAGCCTCCCAGACCCTGGTGTGTCTGTCCCCACAGGAGGCTCCATCGCCCACCCAGCCGCGGCCGCCTCACCCCGAACCCCCCAGCCAGCAGGCCTTCGTCATCGAGTTCTTCGACGACAACCCGCGCAAGAAGCGCTCGCAGTCCTTCACGGCCAATCCCGACTCGTACTCGGCGTTACGCGCCAAGCTAGAGCGACGCAAGGGTAGCGGGCACAGCGGCGAGCGTCCGGCCTCGGTGCACGGCCACCCGCCCCCCACGCAGCAGATGACCGTCCCGCTAAAGGGCTCCGGCCACGGGCATGGCCCCCAGCGCTCCAGCTCCCTCAAGAGGGAGAAGACGGAAGAGGCGCCAAGCGGCGGCGGTGGCGGTGGTGGTGGCGGTGGTGCTGGGAGCCACTCGCCTTCACCACCGGGACACACAGCATCCCGTCCGGCACACAGGCAGTTTGGGAGCGCCGGGAGGAAGTCCAGGCTGGCCCAAGAGTTTGCCGCGGAGCTCCTCAAGGAGAGTCCTCCTCCCCCTCCCATGTCGGCGCCCCCCGTGATGACGGTGTGCCCGTCCCAAAATCTTCTCCCCTCTCCGGGGGACCTGGGTGGTCCCGCTTCAATCTCCTACCCTTCCTCGCCGTCGCAGTGCGCCACCTCCTACCCGACTCGCCCTGCTGCTGTTGCTGCTGCTCCTCCTCCTCCTCTTCCTCCTCCTCCTCACTCCCCAGCTGTGCCACAGGAAGTCCCCATTCCAACTTCCTGTCTGCCAGTGGAGCATGCTCAGATGCCACCCAGCATTAGCATGACGGAGAGCTTTAGCCTTAGCACGAGCGTTAGCATCAGTATCAGCGGGGTGGACACGAGAACGTCGCGCGCAATTCGGACGGAGGAGGAGGACAGCTTGAGCGACGCAGGAACCTACACCATCGAGACGGAGTCCCAGGACAAGGAGGTGGAGGAGGCCCGGAGCATGATAGACCATGTAAGGCATTCTAGAGTGTGGTTTGCCAAGGCTGAGACACAGTTGAGCCTGAGGTTTAAATCCCTGTCTGTGACTGCAAATGGGTGTTAGTACAGGTTACTTTTGACCTTCCCTCATATTGGTGTTTGTTTTATGTTGTGAAAAAGTAGTGCAAATGGTGCAAAAGTAGTGCAAATGGTGCAAAAGTGTGCAAAAAGCAGTGGAAATGCAATGGAGAATGTAAATGCAAATACAGAAAAAGAATCGCATCATACTTACCTGCTGTCTTCAACCCATCAGGTGTTTGGTGTGCTGGACTCACCTGAGTACAGTGGCCCAATGACTATGGGTGTGCCCCGCCCTGTGATTGAAGATGGCAGGGAGGAGCTTCCTGTCACTCACAGCCCCGTCGATCTCGCTGCTGCCACAGTCCAGGGCCTCAACATCCCCAGACACAGTCCAGATCCAGCCCAGGCACAGGTACAGTGATCCAATCTAACCTAGCTGCACTTTCAATCTTAGCATGATCCTGACACTAACTTTAGTATGATCCAGAAGCCATAAGCTAGCACTGTAGTATAAACAGAAGCTAATCTAGTGTTGAAATATTACCGTGATCCAGTAAATAATCTTACATTTGCCATTTGAGTGCGCTAGCATTTCATTACCTTATTCTTTACCACAACATACTGTACATTACTGTAGCTTCCCTCATTCTGTTCTGTAGTATACTACAGTCCTATACTCAGTCTCATCCTGTCCACCACTGTTCTTCCCCCTGCTAGCCTCAGGCCTCCCAGAGCAGTCCCAAGTGGGTGTCCCGCTGGGCCAGCCTAGCTGACAGCTACACCGAGCCTGGAGCCCCAGGCAGCAGCCCACAGATGGAGCCTGATAGAGGTTAGAGTCCTGCAGCGTTGCAGTCATATCCTGCACAATATACAATATATATGGTTACACTATGGCTCTTTCTCTTGGCTTTTAAAGACACAGCATGTTTACATTTTTAATTGTGTTATTTATGTTATGTTATATTATGGCGCATATGCTATTTTCTTTTTTTTTTGTGATCAAATTTGGAGCATATGCTGTTTTTTTTATTTGCCTTGCCACTGTAGTCACCATGCTGCTCATATTATGTGTTTATATAATGATTTATATAAATGTATGTAATTATTTATTCATTTTAAGTTTCATTTTCATTTTTTAACATGTGTTGATGGATTGTTACTATACTATTTGTCTTAGATGGAAGGATGCCACAAGCCATGATACTGAGCCAGAGTCTAGATGTTTCTGAGATCGAGGGCAGCCAGGGGTCCCGCACGCGTCGTCTCCTGCCCCAGGTGCCCCCAGGGGACAAGTCGGAGAGTGGGGCCCCCTGCGTCCTGATCCGCCATGATCCTTATCTTGACCGCGAACTTCCGGAACGAATGTCGGGGACCCCGACTCAGCAGGACTCTTCCCAGCGCCTCCGGGTTCAGGACGATGTGGACCCCGATAGCCTGAGCGACACTAGCCGCTCGGAAGATGGATCCATCCTGGAGAGGAAGAATAGGGGGAGAGGGATGGGCAGCACACTGTGTTCCCCTGGGGACACTGCCCCCTGGGGGATAGGTCAGGAGTCGCAGGCGCAGACACCCAAATCCACCTCTTTCTACATAGGGTCAGATGACGGGTCGCAAGGCAGACCAGAGCCGTCCAGAAGCCCGCTGTCCTCTCAGTCCGAGAGGGACCCCTCTCCCCGGACTCCCCCCACCACCGTCCTGATCCGACACTTGAGCGGACACGAGCCGCGGCGTACCGTGAAGCCCAACTCCTCCGCCCCGAACCTCCAGACTCACGACAGGGACTCCGTTCCCACCAAGGACACCATGTCACCTTCCGGAGCGTTCGTTCGTCAGGAGAGCTTCACCAAAGACCGTCCGAGCGACGACGTCCAGGTCAAGAGGCTGCCGCACATCTCCAGCCACCCCACCCTCCGAGACCTGGAACGGGCAGAGGCCAGCCACGACCCCCAGGCTTTTCTCCAGGAGGCCGAGAGGGCCTTCAGCTCCCCCGAGGACAAGCACTCATCTCGGGGTGGGAAGAAGGGAGATGATTCGATGTCGGGGGAGTCTGATGTCGACACAGCCAGCACGGTGAGCATGGTGAGCAGTAAAAACGCTCCGGTGACAGCGCCCAAGAAACGTGCGGCTGGTTCCGGAACACAGAAGGAGAGGTCGGCGGGGTCCGGGCAGGAGAAGGGACGGCAGCCCACGGCTAGGGAGCGCCTGTCCGAGAAGCGCCGTAGCCACACAACCGTCTCCGACAGCGCAACGAAAGCCGAGGCCGCCCGGCGCTTACAGCTTCGTCGGAGCGCCGGGAACCGCGGCTCCCTGGATCTGTCCGAGGGCCAGCAGAACCAGGGCCAGAACCACTGGGCGGACGCTGCCTCATCCTCAGACCATGAGTCCAGCTCCCGTGCCGCGGCCCGCAAGAGGCTAAGCGCTCCTCCGCTGAAAGACGAAACGCCCAGCAAGGCTCCAAACAAGGTCGCCCCGCAAGTTCTGACCCGGTCAAACAGCTTGTCAGCACCACGTCCCACCCGAGCTTCCATGTTGAGGCGGGCCAGGCTCGGCGATGCCTCGGACAACGAGGGAGCCGAAACCGACCGGGCCTCCCAGAGTTCAGACCACGGCAGACCACCGTCAGATAGCAAGAAAATGTCTCGCCTCGACATCCTGGCCATGCCACGGAAAAGGACTGGGTCCTTCACTGCGCCGAGCGACACAGAGTCCACCTCGGGCAGGACCGCTCCGTCCACCCGCACTTCAGAACCCAGCGGTGGCTCACGCAAGGCTTCAGTGGGGGAAGCTAAACAGGGGACGGGCAAGACAGCATCAGCGACAGCAAAGCTCCCCTCAGCCAGAACCCGATCTAGTACGGCCAAACACACCAATGGAGCAGGTGAGCAACCTCAGAATGCATCAGCAAAGTAATACAGATCTAGCTTGGGCTTACCCATAACACTGCACACTGTGACACTGCACGAAATTTTGTGTTCAAGTCAGTATGGTCAAGCTGCCTGTTTACTGCATTTCCTGTCCCAGAATTTCAGGCACCAATGAGAAGCAAGCTTTTACTCCAAGGTGAAGGAGGCGGGCTAAACTAATTTAACATTGATTCTGCCTTTGAGAAGGCGGCTATTATGTGAGATTGGCCAGACTAAGCTCGTATGAGCTTTGATGGTCGTGAAAGCCAGGCCAATAAAGATCAGATGGTAGTGAATTTTTCAGAATTTTTCAGAAGCACAAATCGGTTAGGCAACCAAAGTGCCACCATAGTGTATGCATGCTATGTTACCCAACTGAGTCATCTACAGCCTTTTTTAACGCTAGAGAAGATCAGACTACTGTATATAGATAAAAGAAGTTGCATTGTGCTCTTGGAAACTGTAAATACTGTATGTGCCTAATAAACAAAAAATCATAGGTTGTCATCGTCTTGGCAAAAATACTCACACTAATACACTTTTGACAGCAGCCTCTTTAAATGCATGCACATGGTAATTGTTTTCAGAAATAATGATATGATTATGATAAAAATCTAATATGATTATCTTATTGATTAATTGGTTAGTTATTTTGTAAATTGTCAGGAAATTGTGAAATTATGTGGATCTAGGCTTTCCAAAACCCAAGATCATGTTCTTGTTCTGACAATTCTGAAGTTGATAATCAGAGAATTCATTAGAAAATTACCCAAAACAGGCATTGAGTAATTTTAAAGGCGATAACTAATTAAATTGATGCATCGTTGTAGTTCTTCATGTTCTCGTGTGTGTCTTCTCGTCTGTCTGTATGTGTGTGTGTGTCTGTGTGTGTATGCATGTGTGTGTATCCGTGTGTGTGTGTGGCAGGAGCCCGCCGGCGACAAAAGGGCTCAGACTATTCGTCCACCTCAGAGGAGGAGCATGAGGTGAGCCCCGGCACCCAGAAACCCAAGCGCTCCCTCACCTCCGCCTCCACACAGACCCCCCAGGCCCTGAAGGTCACGCCCGTCCGCTCCAAGTCCATCTCCCTGGAGACAGAAGAGGAGGAGGCCCAGAATGAGCATTTCCAGAACTGGTCCACACACAGTGCTGAGATAGCCAAGTAGGTACCGTACAGCTAGCATGCCCTGGAGTTTATTACATGAACTGTTATAGCGCATGAACTGACACTGCACACTATCATTTCAACAATGCAATTTTACATATTGAAATTTTATTTATTTATTGCAGTTATTGTTTTCATTGTTGTGGATGTGTATTTTCCTGTTTTGTGCTGTATGTGTCACATGATCTGCCACTGGAATAAAAGTTAATGCATGTGTCTGTCTTACAGCCATGCTGTACGACAACTTGTACGACAACTTGCACTGCAGAAAATATAATAGCAATTTTTACATTTGATTTATTGATTGATTTATTTTGATTTTTATTTAAGACATAAGCCCTTCATGTGAAGTCATTTTTGTGTATGGGGGGGATTTTTCTTCCTGTACCAAGAACATCTCAAAGTTACAAATGTAATCAAGAACATACATTTTGAGTCTTGTGTCTACCTTGTAGGCTAAGTCAGGACCTGGCCAAAGACCTGGCAATTCTCGCCCGTGAGATCCACGATGTCGCCGGGGATGGCGACTCCCAGAGCTCTGGCATGGGCACAACCACTTCCCCTGGCTCCATGCCCAACACACCAGCCTCCACCATCTCCGCCCGCGAGGAAGTAAGTCCCGGCTCCATGCTCCCTCACTCATGATCCCCATTCTCCATCATGTAAACCAATAATTTCATACATGCAGTGCAGCTGCCGTTGGCGGCCATGTTTCCCAGATCCATAATGGCTGACCTGCAGTGTTCCTTACCAGAGAATGCTCAACTCTGCTGAGGCACGATGGAACCCTTTTAGACATGGATGGTTCTAGAAGAAAAAAAAAAGACTTGTTTTGAATCAGAGATTCTTTTTCTTTTGTTCTTTTCTGACGGTTCTTCTTCTCTCTCGTGCAGAGGCCATATGCATCATTGCAGGGGCTCCTATCATCTCAGGTGCTTAAATCATTGTTCACAAGTCCATTTGTACTCCACTAACTTCTCTAACTGGTTGCATTTAGCACTTGCTTTGCAAAATAAAAAATAAAATTGAGTAGAAATTTCACAGATGTTGTGGTTAACAAGCGCTATTTTCCCCCCCCCATCACAAATGCTCTTTTTTTCTTAGCTACTTACTAACAGAGCACGTTCAATCAAGGCATTTAGAGTCTCTTACAACTAATACTCCCATTGACTTGTACTGTGACGCTAAATGATCTTGATTGGATATCATCTTGAGGCACCAGCTTTTGGATGGCATGATGTGCGATGTAGCCGTACTGTAGATGTTTAAGGCTTTGCTTTAACTGCATGCTCTACTCACCGCTGTACTGTAGTAGCAGGTTTGCTCGGAAATGGGCATTTCTGAGCAAACTACACTAAGGCATTGTGTTCTCACTCGATCGCAAGAGTCCTGATAACTAAGATCACCCAGTTTGTGTTGGAAAGTGTTTGTGGTTCTAACAGTGTCGTATCCGTTTCACTCGCAAAACTGCCAAAAAAATCAAACACTCACAGCTCACCTGCTGTTTTATGTCCCCAGCTGGTACAGCATATCCCAGAGGCCAGTCTGAACTACCAGAAAGTTCCGCCAGGCTCCATCAGCCCCTTGGAGCAGGACTCCAATATGAACGAGCAAGAGTCTAAGCGACGGCCCTGGAATAGGGAAGAGGTGTGCTGCTCTCCCTGAAACTGTTTTTAAAAAGTGACACAACATACAGTATACTGGATATACTGGATAGGCTAGATTTAAATCTGGTTTAACTGATAGTTAGAATATCTAATCTAATCTACTATAATGCAATATAATGTAATATAATTAAAAGAATACGCTTAAATGTTTTGTCACTTCTGTCACAGGTCATACTGGACAATCTCATGCTGAACCCTGTGTCCCAGCTCTCCCAGGCTATCAGGGAGAACACAGAGCAGCTCACAGAGAAAATGAAGTAAGGACAGACGCTATCACCCAAAATCGTTCTTTCATGGTGGAGCCAGTGGTTGGAATTACAGTTTTTAAATCAGCCTCAGTATTTGTGTTTTGAATTTTCTTAGAGCCTCTCTTAGAGCTGGTTGTTCTTGAAAGGAAACTTTTGGTTAATTTTCTGCCCTGGTTGCCCTCAGGGTCATGTTCCGGAACAAGACGGAAGTGTGGGAGGAGATAGAGGCCAAGATCCACGCTGAAAATGAAGTTCCCATCCTGAAAACATCCAATAAGGTTTGATCTCCAGCTGGTAGCTGTTTTCTGTGCTACATGAGTACAGTGCTCTCCAAAATGGCTGCCAATAATACATTTGTCATTGTATCACAGGAAATCTCTTCAATCCTGCAAGAGTTGAGGAGAGTTCAGAGACAGTTAGAGGGTAGGTGGACAAAATATGACTGCATGTTTTCATATTGGATCCTCTAGTTCCATGTGTCAGGTACTGCATTTTAACAGGTACAGTACTAGTACAGGACAGGGTCTGTGTGTTGGGTACTGTACTTGAACAACAGTATAAGCACAGCCATTTGTTTGATGTGTTTGGTTTTTTCTAGATGTCAAATAAATCACCACAGATTATTCTACATTGGGCCTTGATAGCAAGCATTAGCATGAGCAGTATTGGTTGTTTCATTGTGTGATGTAGCAGTGTGCACTACACCCTATAAAAAACAAATTAGTGTCCCATAAAAAGTGGAAAGAAATGGCAAATCCGGCTGATTGTTGTGAGCATATTTGTGATATGGTTCGTGATATAACTTGATAATGATTGCTTTGTTCTTTCCTTATGTCTGTGCCACTGAAGTCATTAACACCATTGTTGAGCCCAGCGGAAGTCCCAAGATGGCGGCCGCTGCTTCCCCTACAGGAGTCACGCCCAGACACGTCTCCAAAGCCAAGTCCCCCTCAAAGGCGCGACACACCGGCAGCCCCTTCACCAGCCCCCCCACACCCAATGCCAACGAACGAGCCAAGAGGGGCACGCGGGCATCAGACGACCAGAAGTACCTGGTCTGATCCAAGTTTGTATTGAGCATAGAAAGTTTTGGAGGGTTTTGGGGAGGAATTTCTCTATTTAGGACTTGAAAAACAAAACAAAACAAAACAAAACAAAAAACAATGCTGACATGTTGCACAAGCTTTGAAGGCAAAACTATATGTAAAAAAACACAGCTAGAGCTTGTTTGCTTTGCTAAAACAAGTGTATCGATGTCTACTACATGCCTTGTGTGACTGGTGTCCCTTTGGTGAAGTGAGAGGTCGGTCCGTAGGGGAACCATGAGTGGGACATCAATTTCATAGTGTGAGCCCAGTATTGTGCCACATCTGTTGTGTTCTGTGCTATGATAGCCATAGCATAGGTTATGTTGTATCTATTGTTGTAAGATGTGTGGATGGTGGGGGGAAGCTGCAATGCAATAGGGCCAAAATCAGTGTAGCATACCAGAGTGATTTACACGTGCTTCCTTTAATGTTTCTGTTCATTACATTTGCTAGTGTACAGTATGTATACCAGCTACCACACTAAAGGACATAGTGTAAACAGTGAGAAATGATCAGTTTGTTGAGAGATGAGAGATTTGAATGTGGTTGTCACGAATTATGTTTGATCCCTAAAGTTTTTTTTTTTTTTTTTAATTGATGTTTGAATGTTGTTATGTAGATTGTCAAGCTAGCCTGGGAATATGCCTTCCAAAATGTTTCTTTAGAGCATAATAGTTTACTTTCGGAAAGTCCCAGGAAATGAGTTTTAAAATAATTGCATTCCTTTGAAAAATAAAATTGGCCGCTGTGAACAGAGTCTAGACAAATTCACGGCATGGCAGAGACAAACATATACAGTACACCAGGCCACGCTGTAGCTCCATTACAGTGTATGACGAGTTAATTTCACAAATACAACTTTGGCAGTGAAATTACTTGAACAATCAGGCAAGTTGACTTCACTCCTTAAAAGGATCAAGTCTCTGATGTTTACGTTTTTGTTTGTATGAGATAGTGTGACCTATAGAGACAGCACAGGATACCCTTATGCTGTGTAGTGTGAACCTGCGCTTGTGGCGGATTGTTTGCTGATGTTTTGCCCAGATTAGAATTGAATGTGCAGTGCTGTTTTGTGAGCTTGACAATGAATCTGAGAGCAAACGGGTCTTCTTCCTCTCTCTTCTGGCATTATTTGCCTGCCTTTCAGCACAGTGACATTCCTGATAGAGAACCTATTATTGCATGTCAGCCCAACCCATATACTGAAACAGTCATATCAGGCAGTGCAAAATTTTGCAAGGGACTCTGAGGCATTTATGATAAATTGACTGCAAGTTGTCAGGAGCATTTTTTGTTTATTTGAATGAAAATATAGACATTTGAGGCACAAAATATCACTGATCTGATTTGGGGGATAACGGAGGGCATTGTTTTATCTATATGAACATGGTGACAGACAAAGTCAGCCTACTCATAGTTAAGTTTTTCTCAATTTCCATATACATGCACACAGCAATGAAAACAGAGATTGTAATTAGAATGTGTATGGATATTGTATGTGGATAATTTAATGTTTAGTATGCTTCCCAGTAGTGTTATAACCATTCTTCGTAAAGCTGATGAATTCATTTGTTTTACGCAAAATATTGTACATGCAAGGCCGATAAATTTGAACAAAAAAAGTCCTGGTTATGTTGTGTTGTGATCACATGCTCCTGAATAAGCACGATCATCTTTCCTCTTCATTTTGATATTTTATCTTTTTTCACAATTGTATATTTTCCTGTAAATCGGGATATTGTATAATTTTGGTTGTTTTTTGTATTGCCATTGCACTCAGATATCTCTGTTCATTATGCTGTAAATAGACAATAGTGGCTTCACTTCCATCTGCTGCAGTCCAAATCAGCTGTTTGTAATGCATACAGTATCATCCAGAAGCTTTTTAAATACCACATGATTGTATTTTGTTTATGATTGATTGCTAAGTTATAGAATGATTACCCAACAGAGGCAAAAAAAACATGGCTTGTTCTTTTAGGTTTCATATTTATGTTCCACGTATTTCAAAAACTTTTCTAAAAATGAACAAGTTATTTTCCCTGCATTATACTTTTTCTCGTTTGCTGCTTTTGGCTCAGATGTCATGAGTCTGAGGAACGTTTTATTTTTGGTCTGTGCTGTTTGCAAACCACAAGTATTGTGACATTTTATCAACGTGCGTTGCCAGCTTCAGTCTGCCACCACAGCGGTGGTATCTATGGACTAAGTGTGAGCTCAGCTGTGTTGCAGTAAACCCCAGATATGTGCAAATACCATGGGGGATGTGAGATTCTGTGTGTGCGTGTGTGTGTGTGTGTGTGTGTATGTATGTGTGTGTGTGTGTGTAGTGAAACAGCATTTAAATGTAAGTGTAAAAAATGAATGAAAAAGAACAACAAAAAATAACAATATTTTGTCCACAATGCATGTGAACCGTTATGTAGTATAGTTGGGTGAGAGTTTTGGCTAGTTCACCAAATGTGCACTTTTCATTTGAAATCATTTAAAAATGTCGACACACCTCAAAATCTGCAGGTGAAACTGGAAAAAGTACATGGCAGTAGATCTGGATCATTAAGTGGCTGAAATATAGGTTATGCACCATCTTAGATATTCAAAAGGGCAGGCTTTTTGGCATACTGTTGAATCATATATAGGTTTATGTCACTTAGTTGTTTTTTTTAATGCATTTACATTTAAGTATATCATGGTGTCAAGTGGAATATTTGAATCCACTGACACTGACACCGCTTTCCTCGGCAAATAGTATGCAAGAATGTAGTAATCTAGCTAAACACCGACAACTGATTGGCTATACAACAATTCATCAGCTGCTGTTGTGATGGCGTTCCCTGATCTAATGTTTCTTTCAGTGCATGAAACTCTGTAATAAGCTTTGCTAGAGGACGAAACACATACAATGTGACCATCAAATACAAGTGTAACTTATCAATTTGGCTCATATTGTTAACGCTGACTTCCAATATTCTCTGTATTTAATAATTATCATTTTATATGGAATATTACTTTTTGCCATTCTTATGTTACATATCTCCACCTGCACCATTTAGAATGTATTTAATTTTTTATCATTTCATTTGTAATAAACTGATTTCAGTCATAAATACTTGGAGTGTTTGTCTTAATTTACAATGTAATGTAAAAAAAATTGATAACATAAAATGTTTATTTATTTTTATATTTCCCTATACAAATATCATTGACTTACAGTATATACCAGTGAAAAGTAGAATATGTAGGCATTTGTTGACATACTGTAAATGGCTACTGTATATTTATGAATATAAACAAAGATTATTAAAGTAGCATCACAAATTCTAACATCAGTTAAATTTACTACAGTACATACACAAGTACAAATACGAAGCAAGATGTGGCATATTTTCAGTTCCATGAGGATGAGGAGGGAATGTGATGTCATTTCATTGTACTGCACATGCAAAAAAATACATAAGCTACTGGTTTTTGAAAGCCAAAATATCAGCCAAAAGTGAATTGTATACTGTATGTTTAAGAACAAAAACTATAGCTATGGAACATTGTATGCATGTATGGTCCGTTCCTAAAGAATTGCTTAACCACCATTCACTCTTTTCACAAGTTACAAAACAGTAAGCAACTTCAGTAGGTCTGTAAACAGATCTATCATACCACAAGGATGCATTATTGTTATCCATTAGCCTACATGAGTCTTTTTCGTGCAATGCAGTTTAAGACAACCTGAATGGAGAAAAATGTAAAATATTTTCAAATAATATACATCAGAAAGAGCACAACAGTAGCACACTGTACAAAAATGAAAATGTACAAAACCTGACACCAACATCTGAGCTGCCCATTTCAGAGTTAGTAATCTTATCTTGAGTGCAACATACTGTAACTATAGGCCTACTATTCCAAGTTGAATTTAAAAAATTAAAAAAAATCTGAAAAATTCTCCATTAGAACATCAGCCACATCACTGGGCAGAATTTTGTAATGAATATGGTGTTGATTTTAGGGGCTTCTGTTGACTGTGTGATAACTTAACCTGACTAAAATGACAGACTAAAGTGCAGATGGAGGTAAAAATGGTTAATGTGCGTGTGAGTGTGTGAGTACAGTATGATCACATAAACCAGTGCAGGGGCTGTACTCTCTGCGTACTCTTTGGATGGAGTAACAGTATATTTGCTAGCCAGTTCACACAACCCTCTAATATTATTACATGTGAATTTGTGTGTGCTGGGGATGGAATGGAATGGGATGGAGGGGGGGGGGGGGGGGGGGGGGTCCA
>JASCQY010000048.1:10438861-10449668 GCA_030264315.1 Sardinella tawilis | reverse complement strand
ACACACACACACACACACACACACACACACACACACACACACACACACACACACACGCACACACACACACACACGCAGAGAAGTAGCCTACATGGAGAGATGAATTTATGCAATTTGGACTATTATCACTCCAACTCCAATTAGATTGTATTTGCTTGGTTTGCTTTGCTTGATCTGCTTAGAGCAAAAGTTTTGAGTCCCCAGAATAGAAAATAACTTTGAGCCCCCCAAACTTTGATTAATAGGCTATACTAAAATGTTTTCTTGGGCCCACTTTCAGAGCCAGCACCCCAATTGTTCAAACAACTTAATGTTTGTCTATTTCTGAAGATGAACATAAAGTGTTTTACATTTGAACTCTCACATTCTGTATCTGAACTCTCACATTCTGTCTTACAGTATCCATCTTCATGTTGTGCAGTCGAAAAAGGCGCACATCATAGGCTTACTTATGGGTGGGTAAGAGACTTCAACATCAGATTACTGGAAACCAACAGAGTCGAGGCAAGACGGGTACCTCCCTCTGGAAGCCACAGGCTATTCAGAGATTTAATAAGAAAACATATCCATCTATTCTCCTTAAATGACTCCACACTGTCATCGGAAAAAGAACACCTGACTCGTCAAGTGACCTACAATATACAGTACAGTACTACTCATTCTGCAAGTCACTGTTACATTCTTTATATATAAAAAGAAGATTCTTTCTCCCTCTGGCCACTTACTAAAATGCTTAAATGTAGGCCTATGTTCCAATCATTGTTGGGTACACAAAATGTGTCCTATACTCTCAAAAAAAAGCTCAAGCTTTTTCAACTGTTTTGTCTTGTCTATCTTCAACCCATACAAAATTGTACATTTTATACAAAAAATGAGAATCTACAGTAAATGATTCAACAGATGTCATCTATGAGGAAGATGCTTTACCAGTTTTTATCTTTTTAGTAATTTGTCATAAGATGACTTTTATGTAGCCTAGGCATCAGTTTGTCTGTGAAAATAAAAGGCCTTCAAAAACTTGATAAAAATGCTCATGGTGACTTCTGACCAGTAAATGAATGTGTTTAGAAGAACAAACATTTTAAAAAGCCTGTTTGATTCTACCAGAACAGGAAAACTTGTCTACAGAGGACGAATTCCATGTAAATAAACTTGACTTCAATAAAGTTGAGATCTTATCTTTTTGTAATACACATATTGAGGTTTTATGATGAGCACTTTTAGCATCATACACAAAGGATCCCTGTCATACTTCTGAGAAGTGATGTACGTGCTTTGGAACATCTACTGTATATGGGAAACAGATGGACTATGACTAAGCTGCTGTGCCCTGTGTTCCATGAGTAGAGCATTTGAATGGCAGGTTAACTCAGTCTTATTTGACTATGATGCATCAGTCTGACTCTGAACGCAGGCTTCCACCCTTGATTGTATTCTTTGTCACCTTATTTTAGATTTTCAGGGCTTCCCAATGCTTTCCATGCTGAGGTTCCTCAAACAGCATTCTATTCTGATCAAGGCCCCTCATTGATTTATCCTTTTCCTGGGTTTCCTTAGTTAATACGATTTTAATACACCACACAATTTCTAATAAATAGTATGTTATTATATTACATATTAATGACAACCATAACCTTTTATTACATCACTATCAAGATTTTTTTTTTCCTTATTACTTCAACTTGGTCAACCTGGTCCCCTCTGGAAAGCCATTGTTCTAGACCGTTTCTAGCCTAGAAATCTAGACATGCCCTAGCGGCAGCTAATATTTTTGTCTAGTGATGGTGATCAAGTGATTCACCATAGTTGTGACCAAGAATTGGTAAGAGTGCTTAAAATGCTCTATCTTTGTGGATAGTCGTTGGTCTCTTTTGAGATACTACACCTACAGTAATACAAAATAGGCCTGCTGCATCTGATCTGAGGCGACAGCAAAACATGTCCTCAATATCAACAACTCATAAGCCCCTATATACATACAGTGGGATTATACAGTACAACTCACATGTGGACTTGTATAAGGTCCTTACCATATTCTTTTTAGGGCAAGAATGAATCATATTCTACTGTATGTTCATCAGGAGTTTCCCATATGGATCTAACCCACCTCCTGACTGTCTGCTCTGGTTTCATCCTTTCAGCTTTAGTCATATATGATTGTTAACCTGAATTGTTTGCAAAGTCCTTAGTCGTTATGTTGTTAGCTTGTGCTGCACTTCTGTTGTCTTGTCTCTTGTTTTGCTGCCCTGTCATTGTTGCCTCTTGTCTACTGTTTACTACGCATTATGATACCCAGCTCCATCTGTCCTTCCCTCCTGGAGATTCCACGGTGTCAACTCGGATCTCTGACTGTCTCTCTGACACATCTGCATGGATGAAAGAACATCACCTTCAGCTTAACCTCTCCAAAACTGAACTGCTTGTCCTCCAAGCCAAGCAAGCCATACATCACAACATCAGCATTAAGATTGACTCACTATCTGTTGCAAGAAACCTAGGCATCATGATCACAATTCTTCTTCTACAAATTCACATAATAGTATGAACAGGATTATTTTTACTTTCGTTGAACTAATTCTGTCTCTGATTACATTAAACTTTAAAGGAGAAGTTTGGTGTGAATCAATCCATAGCCCTGTTGCTAGAGGTGACTGCATGCTGTCTATAGCAAAAACAACCTAGACTGAGTTACAAACCATTAACTGTTGTTACAGTAAGTGAATGGGGCATAGCGAAATGAAACTGAAAGTAAGTCACCATGCCCCATTTACTCAGTGCAAGTTGCTGGTTCAGTATTTGGCCTATGTTGCATCAATTTTTTTCGTTCATTTTCCTATAGACAGCATTCAGCGACCTTTAACAACAGGGCTTTGGATTGATTCACACTGAACTTCTCCTTTAAATGACCTAAGCGACCACCAGCATCATCATCAGGCCTCTCATGATTGACAAGGGAAGAAGTGGGCACAAGTGGGTTGGTGGAAAAAGTCTCGGTACAAAATATCACACCTCTAATGGGTATGTACAGTTTCGCACCTGCTCACAAGGATGCAAAGCATCAAAGCATTTCCATGAAGTCTTCCATGAACACGTTTTGCGTCAGTGCATTGTGAAGGTACTTACAGTTGTTTGCTGAAAGGGTTGAATGACCCCACCTCCACCACACACACAATCTATTTATCCTAGTGTACCTTTAAATCTTTTCTGTTTTCATGTTGCTAGCCTAGGCTGTATTTAACTATATGTTTGTTAAATGCTGTGTGTACAGTAGGCTATATATGCTGTAGGTGTGCTACTTCAAAACAAGTTATTGTCCCATTGTTGACTAATAAAGTGGTACTACAACTACTTGTTGCTGCAATCCAGGAAGTGAAGAAAGAGGTTTTCTATCACTTCCTGTGCCTGTATATGGTTCATGTGCCATTCTGCTGTTGTGTAGGCCAATACTGCTTTAGTGGGGTCAGACAAATCTACATCCTCCAAGAAACTGAATATCTGGACTTTTTTATGTTGATGAAAAAGGGCATAGACTTGCTACCTGATCACGGCAGTTTTACATTTTTTTTGTGTGTGAACAGCCCTAATTTGCACTTGCCCACCTTAAGCCTCAAGATGCTGCTGTCTCTCTCTCTGAGGTTGAGAATGTAAAGAACGTTGCACACGTAATCATGGGTTTTGAATCTGCTCACTCGTAAGCATCGCATGTCTTTGTGTCTGTGTGTGTGTGTGTGTTATGGGTCCCGCTGCTCTGTGGCTGATTGCATCTGCCACTCTGAACGATGGGTTAAGAGCCATTAGTGGCCCTGATTCACATGGCCCTCTCAAACACACCTCTCTCAGGGTCTCATTCAGATGTTTCTCTGTACACTCATTCTGAGAAGGGCAGACCTGCTAATGATAGAGTCTAATCAGGGCTGCCATAATGAAGCTCACTGATGCCCTCTATTGAATTGAGGGTCTCGCTTTGTTCCGAATCAGGCATCTGGTAAAACACAAGATGTCCAAAAGGGGGAAGCTCATCTATATTCCTCTAGATTGATCTATCTATCTATGTACTGTACAGTATCTATGGTGAAAACAGTGCTCAAGGGAGTTTGAAGGGGCAGGGTTTTCACACCACGTAACCCTGGTAACAGATTCTGGCTCAGATCTCATGTCCAAAGCAAACCTGTAGAGCAGAGGACCTTGAAGCACATTTGAATTTGTTCTGGCAGATCAGTCTAACCTCTCTCCAATTCGCTCCTATTTCTCAATCACCAAAAACTCAGGAGGGATCCAGTCAATCACATACTGACCTATATGGAGGAGGGATTTAACATGATGCCAAACAGGGGAGGGTTCACAAGTTTGTACACAACCAATGCTTGCACTAATGTTCTGTACATATGTAGGCCTAGTTTCTGTCAAACGGAGTGAGAAATGTATTTAAAATCTACTTTTATAAATAAGTAGGCATAGGATTTAGAAAGAGAGTTTCATTGCACTCCTTGTTGCACCTCTAGAAAATTGAAAGTGAACCAAGAACTCCCAGACACTTATCTCTACATAATAATGTTGGAAAGGCATCATAAAGCAAGTCTACAGCTCCAGCCGTGCCAAACCGAGCCAAGTCATGATGAGATCTGTGTCATGAATAGCAACTGTCCAAACAACATTTGCTCTACTGAGCCCTTCTACTGTGAGTAGGGCAAAAGACTAGTCGAGGTACTGCCCATTTTTGGCAACAAATGCGAAAAAGGACACAAAGCAGTACTTCTCAAGCAGACTTGGATTTTAATATGGAGCATACATCCACTCTAAGAACATACAAGAACTTCTGTGCAGAAACTGGACACGGTACAGCTTCCTATCATTTTTACTCAGTTATACATATTCATAATATTTTTATATATACAGGACACACACACACACAAAGTGACAGTTATATGTAAATATGAAATTTACACCAGCTTAATAAATAACAGAAAGATAAATGTGTACAGTAAAGAGGAGGAGAGGACAAATCTGTGAGACACAACCACACACACACACACACACGCACGCACACACGCACACACACACACACACGCTCACAAGCATGCATACACAGAGAAAGAAAAAGAGAGAGAAAGAGAACGGTAAAGACCCATGACTTGGGATCTAAAAAGCCATTTCAGCAACTGCTTGAACAGTAGCCTATTAAAATTGTGTAGTTGCAGCCCAGCCTAAACACTACATTTTTTGTCTTATCCACTCACTAGGGAATTGCATGAAGTGCGAGCAATAAAACCACCATAGCGTAAGTATGGCATATACTGTATATAACATAAGTGTCCTTACTGTAAGCTCAGGCCTGCTAACTAGATACAGGAATGTGAATGCTTAATGCTAGAGTTTACCTTAGCATGTCCAATACACCACAGGCTAATGAAGCAATACATGTATGTGTCCAGCACTCTGATATAGTAAAGTCATTCAAAGCAGGGTCAGTTTTAAAACACGGTACATTATAATTGTGCAAGAGCTGAGGTGCAGAATTATATTAATAAGTAGTTGAAAAGGAAGGACATGTCATGTCATGCCATGCCAAAAACTTTGCATTCTCAAATAAAAAGAGAGGAATAAATAGCCTTGACTGACAAAAAAAAAAAAAAGTTGCCACAGTTCGAAAATATGGATTGGCCCCTTTTTAAAATCGTATTTTGTCACTGCCACAAGTTTTCAAACAGCCACAACAACAAAAAGACTTGCTGAGAATTCAGATTAGAACGAGAATGACAATTCAGGAAAGTGACCTGAAGCAATTCATTTTAGGGCGACCCAGATTCAAATGAATATAAGACAGACACAATAACCACAGTCTCTAATTTACACAGGAGTACAATCACAAGTACGATCTTGCGACTTTTTTCACTTAAAGTGAATCTTTGGATGTCAACAACCTTTGGTCTTGAAGTGAGCTCATCACATGAGCAAGTCTGGTGGTCTCGTAAGTAGACCCAGACCAACGTGGAATGAAGCGTGAGGTGTTACAATACGATACAATCAGACATAAAACCACATGTAAAAACAGAAAATGGAATGTCTTTGAATATCCTACCCAACTAACAAACAAGTTGGCCTTTGTGGCACGCTTAGGATATATGTACATGTTTTTATAACTGGCATAACATACACCTGTACAATACAATGCCTATTTACAGTTCATATTGTATCATACACTACGACACTACATACATTCCTCTTGTTCTCTTGGATCTTAATATGAAAATCATAATGTAAATCTAAAACCAAGAAAGAAAGCTATAAGATAAAAGAGCCTTTTCTCCATATCTCTGTGATTTGCATCTTGCATCTCTTGTCTTGAGTACAACTGAGCTTAACAGTCAAGATGGCTGACATGCATGGAAAAACAGAGAACTACTCTATCATTATTGCACCTTCAGAGTTACATATCTGTTGAAACGTCAAGAGACAAGTTTACCCCTTTCAGTATACAAACTACATAATATTGTAATCTTAACATAAGCATCCAATAATTTTTGACACACCATGATGTAAAGGTGTTAAAAAAAATTAAAACTGAAATTTAAGACTGGATATGTGGTATGTGTGCGCACATCCAAGCTAAGCAAGTAAGCTACACTATTTGAACCACTGTACACGTTTATCTGAAGAATCATCACCAACTGACACTGAAGTAAGACTAGTTCACAGGCTTTTAGTCATCTTTAGGGTCTAATTTAAGATTCACTTACAGTAAAAAGTACTGTAAGAGGACCTTCAAAAACCAGACCATGAAAGGGTCACTTTTAAAGAGAATGTGATGTTTCCCCGTCAAAAGACAGAAACATTAAAACCCTATTAAAAATGTCTCTATCTCAGGTTGAGGAATCGCTCTCGGAGATTCTTCACCACGTTCTGTTGACTCATGTCGGCTTTCCTGCCTGAGTCGATGGCGGTTTTCAGCGCCTCGTCGAGTTGGTCGCTCAAGGGTACCAGCTTGTCACTGTCTTTTCCTTTCCCAATCCGGTTGCTTTGCTGCTCGGCCTTGGCGGCACTCTCCTCCCTCAGCCTGTACTCGTCTGACTCCTGATAAGCTCGGCAGCGGTCGATGACGGCCATAATGGAGATCTTCTCTCGGGAAGTCGGGGAGCGGATCTGCACGTAACTATCATCCATGTCATCCTTCTCTATTGACAACGGCACCGTTCTTACTACCAGTGGAGGACTGGCCATGGTAAACGTCACTGTGGAAACCTTCTCCACAGCAACGGGCTCCACAGCCTCCACAACTTTCTCAACAACAACCAGCTTCTTGTCGTTGGGCAGCAGGGTTTCCCCAGAGACGTAGTACCCGCTGCTGCTGCTAGGGGGCTTGCTTTGAAGGTCCTGCAGCTTGTTCAAGTGCAAGTGGCTGAGCCTCTGGTCCAGGGAACCAGTGCGATGCTGCCTCCCCTGCACTCCCTCAAGGTCACGGCTGGGGAGGGTCCTGGACTGATGAGGGTCACAGGGAACCAGGTTTATGGAGCAACTGGAGCGTCTTCGTGGCCCACAATCCTGCATCTTCTCTGGGACGGAGCGGCTTCGGCCCACTGAGGTAGGCTGCTGCAGCGAGTGCGCGGCCGCCTTATCCAAATGGGTGTACTTTGAACGAAGTTCTCGCACGTCCGGCCAGCTGAAACCCTCGACTGGCGTAGGGCTCAAAGGGCTCTTGGAAGCAGTCCGGCTGGGGGAAAGGACCCGAGGACTGCCCAGGGACGTGGGGGTGGGAATAGGACTAGGGGAACCAATCGGTGCTCTGGAAAACACATCCTGATGGTTAACTGAATCGCACAAGTCCAGGGAGAGAGTCAGGTGGGGTTTACCTGTATGAAAAAAGAAGGCAGCAATTACCATCATGGAGGTACAATCCTTTACACACATACAGTACATAACATTTCCTATTCACCTTGATCGACACAAGCCTTACCTCCTTCTTTCTCTGGTCTCTCCTCCAGTACACATGAGAGGTTTCTCTTTCCCAGAGTGCCTTCTGTTTCCTGGCTTCTCTGACGGACCACCGGTTTAGTGCACTTGATGCGCTGGCTATACTTCCGTGCCAAGTGAAAGACTTTGCTGCTTTGGGCTGCATCAGCATTGTTGTCCTCTGGTTCCCCTTTTGCAATGTCCAACTCAGCCTCTGCTCTCAGCTGGATTACTCTCGGGACTGGAGCCCTGAGAACTCTCCTCTCAGGAGGAGGACCCTCTAGGGGACGGAAGCAATCATTCAAGCTTGCAGAGCGGCCCAGAACCATGCCCCGACCTTTGTTCGGTGATGGAGAGCTGGACTCTTCCGAAATTGTACTCAGGTCCGACTCCTCGAGGATCATCAAAGGTTCAGCACTGTCAGTCTCTGAAGTTGCTTTCAAAGATACAACTTTCCTAGACATGCCGGGGCTTGCCACCTTGAGACGATAGGCCTCTCTGCGTCTAGGGGCTCCCCTGGGTTCATCCTGAGTTTTGGTGTGCTCCTTCTCCATCTCTTGCCACACCTTGATCATCTCGGAGGAGGGTAGGAACTCCTCGTCTGGTGCAGTGAAATCCCTCAGGCTATGGCACCTGGTTCTTCCTTTAAGAGAGTCCAGGGAAGCCTCGCTCCCATCTTCAGATCTCTCGGACACTCTCCGTTTGCCAAAGTCCAGAACCTCACAGGAGGTGCTTGACATCAGGCGTTCCCTCCTTTCGGAGCAAAGGGTTTGAGAAAGATCTGGAGCAGTTGCTGAGTTTGGGACAGAGGAACTTACAAGACCTGAGGTGGTCTTCTTCTCTACAGCATCATCCTTTGGAATGCTATTGAGCTTGGTGACCGAACTGCGTACTAGGCCAGTGGGGATGTATGTGAGGCTCTCCCTACGCTTGATACTGAAGCCAGCATCTAAGTACTCGGCATTCTCATAGTAGTATTTGATCTTATCAATCAGCTGCTGGTCTTTCTTGGACAGGGTTGAATCCCTTCTTCGGAAGCTGCTGTCAAACACGTTATCTTCTCGGGGAGACAGCATGATCATGTCTGCCTCCGTGTCATGGGACATGGAAACCCCAAGGCCTTCAGGGCAGTGGTTGCTCATCCTGTTGCACTCCTGGATCTCCCCTACTCCTCCTCCTCCACCAAGGCTTAGCATACTGCCAGTTCTGCTTGGGATGCGTGGGGAAGGGCAGCCCAGAGAGCGCACGTCATCCATGGTGCTGCTGCTCCTACGGGTGTTGCTAACAAAGTGCTCTGCAATGACGCTGGCCTGGTTGAGCACGGACGGAGGCAGGATGCTGGACTCGTTCTCTGCTGCTTGGTCCTCTTCTTCATCCTCATCCTCCTCTTCATCCACCCCAACATCTTCCTCTGATGAGTGGCCAGGGCTCTCTTCCTGTTTGGACACCACCTCAGTTGTGTTTTCCTCTGCTATGAGGCTTTTCTGCTTAGGAGAGTTATGGTTGATCAGGTCGTCGTCAGGTAGCTTGGCAACTTTAGTGGGCGACACTGGGTGTGTGAGAGAATCTTGCCCTGGTTTTTCAGATACATCTGAGTGGGAGTTCTCAGTGTGGAGAATAGTCTCAGGCACCTAGAGAAAACAACAGCAAAATATAAAAAAAATATGAATATGAACTTGAGGATTGGCAATCATTTGTTGGCAAAAGTAGAGTGGGAATTGTCTATTATACTTCACACATCATTACAAAAATTCCAGGGGCTTGCCAAAATAACCTCATGGTGTTTCTTTATGCATACTTGGGAGTTTGTGGAAAATGTAGAGAGGTTAAATAGGACCATCACACTAAATGCATGACTAATCTTTCTCAAGCAGCTGTGCGGAACGGACAGACTGTGATGATGTCATGAGAGTTTACTTCTTTGTTCATGCTGTTTGGATAATGGACGAAAATAGAGTGACCCAATAAGGCACAAAACGGCTTCAGCTGAACATTAGGGATGACACATTTATTTCCCACACTGTTTCTGAGCCATGATACCATAATGAACCGTGTTTTCAACTGTAGATTTTTTTTTTTTGTGACAAACCACAAACCATCCACTCAGCTTCACAGACAGCTGCACAGAGGCAGGAAATTGATGCCAGATAGACACCCACCCCTGTCACTGCCCAAACAACACAACTGACTGTAGATGTGAATTGCACATACACAAAAAGCTTTAAATTCATGTTTTTCATCAGATATTTTTATCCAAAGCAAGACCCCCTTACAAAAGGAGATTAACATTCAAGATACCACTAGTGAGCATGAGACTGACAAAATAAAAGATGCAAGTGCAGAAGTGTTGTAATTAGAAGGAGACAATACAGTGGGGGATCAGGGTTCTCATTTTGATGCCATTAGAGCTGGAAATCTTTGCCCCGGCCCGACGGGACCCAACGGGACCCGACGGGTTCGGGTGGGTTTGGGCTTGCCCTATGACTTTCGCGGTAAATGAGTGGTCAGGTGACGTGTTTAGATCAGCGCGAGAGAGATGCAAAATGAATGCTGAGTATAAACGAAGGTTAAACGAAGGAGGTTAAACGAAGGCTTGTCATTGGAGATTATGTTTTGGTTGAGTCTGCCACAAAAGCAGCTGCAGCACCCCCTCTTTTCACAGGTCATGCCCCCAGCACCCCGTGCAAGATGATAAAAATACTATAATTTAAGAATGCGTTAAAACATTAAGAATTATTTCCCTCTTCTCGTGTGAATGTAATGTTTTGTCATATGATCGAGAATAGGGTTTAATCCCGGGACCCGGGATTCCCGGGAAATCTGATCACAATCGTTTCTCGATTCCCGGGAAAGGTTATGA
>JASCQY010000048.1:10406199-10416426 GCA_030264315.1 Sardinella tawilis | reverse complement strand
CACACACACACACACACACACACACACACACACACACACACACACACACACACACACACACACACACACAGAGAGCAAAACACAGCACCAGCCAGCCACATCTGTTACAACAGGCCCTGCCAGTTTTTACAGAACTGAGCCCAGAGCAGCCTGGAGTCTAAGCTTCAGCTATAACGACTTCTAAAACTAGACCCCGTCAAATGATCGTGGTGAGTGGAAGAAGGAGAAGGAGGAGGACGGGGAAAAAGAAGAAGAAAAAGAAGAAGAAAAAGAGAATTCTTTGTGTGCGCGCAAGTGTAAATTCATTTTTTAAACTCTGAATTGTGGAGCGAGGGTTTCTTTTATAGAACAGCAAGCGGCGGGGCGAGACAGAGGTCCGTTGTGCGGGCGGCAGGATATGAAAAGGGATTTATGTGACATACGGCTGCGCAGGCCTGCCACTCTCCCGGAGAGAGAACAGACGGGAGAGAAAGGAGAAGAATGGCACTACAGAGAGAGGGATACAGAGAGAGAGGGAGGGAGGGAAGGAGGGATGAAGGGATGGAGGGGAAAAAAAGGGAGACAGACAGACAGACAGACACCACAGGGCGACCAAACAAACGCGGCGTTGTGGCACTTTCTCTTTCTTTCTCTCTGTCTCTCTCCGTGTAGGCCGTTAACCTTCCAAAGGCTCGCGCGAACCTGCCACTGGGCAAAGCGCCGGGCCACAGAAATCTTCCATTCCGTAACACATGGCATGACGTTAGTTCGGGGGGTTTTCGTTTTTCTTTTTCAGACTTAATACAAATACAAGTGCCGGCTGAACTCCAGTCCACATTGCTCGAGTTCGCCCACCACACTCCTTCCCTTACAGGCAACACCCACCCTGAGACAGGCTGTCGCCATAACAAGCCTCCTCATCGCTGTCACTTTCCCAGCATGCATTTCTTCCAATTCCTGCCTTTTACCTTCTTTCCCCTCAGTCCTCTTCAGGAAAGAAAGAACAAAAAAAAGGAAAGAAAGAAAAAGAGAGAGGGAGAGAGGGACAACAAACTCTTTTCTCTGGATCATGGGTTTTTAAAATCATCTACTAAACAACTCGAGTCCCTGCTTATTATGGGATGTGTAATCATAGCAACAATAGTCTTCATGCCCTTTTGTGCCAAAAGTGCAGCTTTCATGTGTGTGCTTCATTGTTTTCGAGGCCTAAGGTGTGAAAGCACATACTCTAAATCGCAGTCATTCCATCACAAGTGGACTGGAAGAGTACAGTCCCTCATCCATGTACACAAACACACACACACACACACACACACACACACACAGTCTCTCTTTCTCTCGTCCTTCTCGTTTTGCTTACTTAGGACACATTCCAGTCTTTCTTCTGACGTGTCCGTCGGGGTCAAGCCTCTGACTCCCGGCCTCTTGGCTTAAGCAGGACGGCAGCGGGACAAACCAAACAAGTGCTCTACTGTCAGCCGTCCGAGCAGGGCCCCGTGCTCAAGACAAACTGTGGAAAACATCAGCTGTGTGCAAGGCCTTTAAAACATGACAACAGCCTTTACAGCCCTTTGGAGGGGGGTAAACAGAACAGTGTGTCACCTTCATCTTCAACAGGGGACTGGTTGTCGGGGGGGTGGGGGGGGGTGGGGTATGGGGGCTGATGAGAAATGGCAAGTGCATTAACAGCAATAACAATGACTGCGGAAACACATCTGATTCATGTCTGGGTTTTTTTTCATGTTTTAAAAAAATTTGCAAAACTTGAGTTTAACACAACAGAAAGCAATGTGAGTGTGAGGTATTCCTAAACTCGCCAAACAAGTTGAAAAACGTGAGTGTCAATAGAGGAGTAATAGCTTAGAGAGAGAGAGAGATAGAGAGAGAGAGAGAGTGAGAGAGAGGGAGAGAGAGAGAGAGAGAGAGAGAGAGAGAGGGAGAGAGGGGCGTGCAAGACTAAGCGATACAGAGCATAGGCCCAATCGTCTCCTTCTGAGTCCTCCATACTCTAGCAGCAAATCCAGAAACATCTAATCCATTATCTGTGTGATTGGAGACTTGATTCCTCTTGGAGGACAAAATGCACTTGTTATGGATGGCAGATAGATAGTGAGAGAAAGAGGGAGAGAGGGAGGGAGAGAGAAAGAGGGAGAGAGGGAGGGAGAGAGAGCAAGAGAGAGAGAGAGGGACGAAGAGAAAGAAGGACAGAAATTGAGGAAGCACATCCGAGGCACTGAACGAGTTGCCTCGTTGGCAGAACTACGGCCTCCGCCTGTGTCCAAGCCAGTGACCCGAGCCTTAACTGCGTAGAGCCCTGGCCTTGCGCTTCTATGCAGACCTTTAAGCTTGCCCTGAGGGCTACTCAACCGGCAGCCGCTCTACTGCAGAGAGGAAGAGAGAAAGAGAAAGAGAAAGAGAGAGAGAGGGGGAGAGAGAGAGGGAGACAAAGAAAGCAAGAGGAAGAGAAAGGGAAAGAGAGAGGAAGGGTGAGAGAGAGAGAGAATGCGAGAGAAAGCAGTAAATCCCTATTCACTTTGCATTCCTGTGGCCAGGCACCACAAGAAGCAGCTTTCAGCTCACTGCCTTCAGTTTGGTTTGCATTTTTCTCCCTCTCGCTCTTGCACACACATACACACACACACTTTGTCCTGCTCACACACACACACACACACACACACAATCTCTGTACCTTTTTACCTCTCTCGGTCTGTCTCTCCACACACACATGCCCTCACACATACACACACACACACACACACACACACACACACAGACCCTTCCCGCCCCCCCCCACACACACACACACAAACGGCCTAAACATGCATGCTTATTTTCCACACAACTCCCGACGTCTGGCCTCTCCATACCCAGGTGATTTGCATGGACGTGAGGGCTTCTGACAGGCCCTAATTTGTTTTGCACGTGTTTCCTAAAAACAGCGCTCGGCTCGTTCGCCTGCTGCCCAGGAGCTGGACCGTAACCGGCAGGAAGCCTCGGTGGCCCTTTTTTTTTCTCTACTGTAAACACACCAGGTAGATGACGTCTCGTTTTCACTCCACAAAACAGCCGCAACCCAACCAGCCACCCACCTTTGTTTACTAAACCAACATAGTTTTCATAAAAACGATGGGGAGAAGAGATAATGGCTCAAAGGTCACTTATATCCACAAATTAGTCAACTGATCCACTGTGACCAACCCCCTGTTGACTTTAATAGAGGACCCTGTTGGAGTTACGTTAGGAGGAACTATACGCGTTATGACATACTACTCAGTAATGGAGGTGGAGATTCAGTGTGAAGTCAAAACCTTGAGGAATTACGGAATTACGTGGTGTGTGACATGGTAAAATCCAAGACACATAAGCTGTCAGTCTCGAATATGAACGGTCTTTTGTCTGAGGTGCAAATAAATGAATGGTCCCTTAGGGAACGATCCTTGAATGTTGAGTAGAATGTTCGCTGTGCTGCCGTGTCTGGTGTAGCCAGTTCCATTGATTGTGGTGGAAGCTAATTATGGCAGATACATCTTTGACACATGCGACGTGGCCTCTCTGTTAGTTAGTTAGTCTGAATTTAGAAACACCAATGCATATCAGCCCTATGGCCTTCATCAAACACACCCCGATAAAGGGCCGATACAAGAGGGTGTATTTTAATGCCGTAGTGTAGCATATTCATAATAAAAGCTGTTTATAATTTTGGGATTTTTTTTTTCTAATTTCTTGGACTCACATACAGCACCTTTCTAGAGCACAAGTTCTTTCAAGGGACACTGGAGTGTTGTTGTACGATGTTTTCACTGTATGTAAAAGAACTTTACTACTAAACTCACAAGCTGAGGAGAATCATACTTGACCCACATCCTCGACGGGCTGTGGAAATATCATGTGCGATCTTCAAAGCAAATAAAGTAAGTGTAATTGCCTGTTTATTATAGTTTATAGTATGTGTGGCGGAAAAGCCACAAGACTTAAACTGAGGGTCCAGTGCTACACACAAGCAGAAACATTGTGGGAGGTGTGTGTGTGTGTGTGTGTAAGTGTGTGTGTAAGTGTGTGTGTGAGCGAGAGAGAGAGGAGGGTAGAGGAAGTTGCACAGGTAGAAGGAGTTGAAGGAGTTGCACAGGTTAAGAGGGAAAGCCAAGGAGAGAAAAAAGGGGCAAAAAAAAGGATGAGAGAGTGATAGAGAGAAAGCGACAGTTACTGGAGTGGGACAGGTTTGGGTTAAGAGGCAGAGGAAGAAAAATTAGTAAGCAAAAGAAAGAAACCTTGTAGAAAGAACTAGACAAAGGAAGAGAGCACAGGCTAGAGCGAGAGACTGGTGTGAGTTCAGATGGGAGGAGAAAAATATTGGAAGGAGGAGAAGAAGGAGGAGGACAGAAAGAGAGAGAGAGAGAGAGAGAGAGAGAGAGAGAGAACTGAAGCTCACCTTCGCCCATTGGGACGTCATGAGTGGCGCTGTGGGATCCCTCGGGCATGGCACTCTCTCCTCAGGAGCTACAGGGACCAGAGGATGGAGAGGGTAAGCAGAGAGAACACAGCAGGAGAAAGCCTGTCAGGGCTGGGGCTACCCACACTAATGACTGCATTGCTTTGCAAGATGGCCTCTGTGATTTGTTAAAACCAAATCATGTCTGTGCAAACTCAAGAGCCAATCCAATGACAATCTTCCCACTCCCAAACTACTTCAGGATGATTTTCTTTGACTATAATGGTTTCTAATCTGTGACTTAAAAGGGTGTAACCACAGTTGTGGCTACGGTGTAACAAGAAGATGATTTGCTGTGAAGATGATTGTTCATGGTTTGGTCTGGACCACTGGGCTGAATCATGTTCCCTCTGCAAAAAGTGATTCACTTGAATTGGATAAAAAAAATCTGAATAGCATTAAAAAAAATTTAGTTTTTTTCCTTCACTCCAAAAAAAAAATCTACAGAAGAGAGAACACGCAGGTAGAGCATGTTTTCTGTTTGCAAAAGATGTGCTGTTAGCAACAGCTTCCTAAGATGCGAAACTGCACGGTCAGATACAGGACTGGCTTTTTTAAGCTCCTGTCCTCAGATCAGCGGTGGCATCTGTCTTACAGAAGAACACTGTGACCTTCCGGTTAATATGTGAGTTGATATGTGAACTCAGCCTTAGCAAAGGGCAATGATCAGTCCATTTAAAAATACCCTGAATAAAAATACCTGTGCCCCCACACACAGATTGATTAGAGTACAGTGAAGCAGTTAATGAGCTATACTGTTCCAAGTAACCTTAGGTGCTGTAGATTTATGTCTGTTCTAAGCAGAGCTTGTGAGTGGTGGTGAGTGGACTTGGCTCCAGAAACTTTGCGCTAATGGACCCGTTCAGTTCCAGTTGGAGGAGCCTGATGAGATCATGTTTATATTTTTATAATGCGGCACTTTAAACACCAGACGTGCTTTGGCTCGAACAAAAAGAAACAATCTGTGAGATTACGAGTACTGTGCTTGCTTTGTCTACAATATATTTCCAGACTAGGACATTGATTCAATCTGTGAGTGAGAAGAAAGCCTTTACCTCCTTCAGGAATTTAACAATGGCTAGGTCATAGTTAAAACAATCATCTATCTCACTATGCTGTTCTAGAATACTATGTCATACCAACTTATGGCAAGTTATGCCACACCATCATATATATACTGTTAGGCCATGTTTTATAAACAGACCTGCTGCAGTAGACGAACACGACTTGAGACAGCGTCTTCACATCTCGTCACGTTTAAACTAGGCAGACTTCTATTCACATGTGAATCACTACCAAAGAGGAAGTGACTATGCCCTGTGCTGGTAACATGAAATCGGAGTGAGAAGTTCTCCCAGGGAAAAGCTATAGTACAAGCTAAGCCCACTGGTGTCATCTAGACATGTTTTGTTTCTAAGGTGTCGGTGGCGTCATCTAAATGAAAAGTCTGTCCAAGCAGTACTGAGCCATCTTGTTTTTTCAGCTGCACATCTCTTTGTGGAGTGGTATGTAAAACAAAAAAAAAATATCACCCAGACTAAATTATTGACAATAAACGTAGGTTAGAGGAGACAGCGCTTAGGAAACTTGACTTCCGCCTCGAAAGCCGCAAAATGTGCTTTGCGTTAAAAGGGAAGGGAGCCTTCGCTTGGCTATTCTCTGGCTGAAACAACACATGCTCTGCTCAAAGTCTACCTCAAGTGGCACGGGTAAACGGAGTGGAGTTTGCATGAATAAACAGGCCAAGAACAGGAAAAGAACTTCCAGGACTGCGGGCAGTAAGGAAAATACATGAGTGCAAAATGAGTGTAAACACTTTCGAGGCCCCATTCACTGCAACCTTTCAGAGTGATTCCAAACCAGCTAAATGCGAACCATGGTGAATCACTAGGAGAGAGGGGAAAAAGTGAAATTACATTAGGGGCACACATCCTTCTTCTTCTTCTTCTTCTTCTTCTTCTTCTTCTTCTTCTTCTGCATGTTATTAAATGCTGCAGAATTGAAAAGGGTTTTGGGCCAAGACTTCGAAACTTAGCCTCTTTACCACCTATTAGCTCAAAGCCTCTGAGTGCATGTTGTGTGTCTGTCTGTGTGTGTGTCTGTGTGTGTGTGTGTGTGTGTGTGTGTGTGTGTATTACGGATACCTGACTTGTGTAGTTGTTGGACAGTGTAGTTTTCGTAAAGGAAAGGAAGGTAAACCTTGACCTCAACAAAACTCCAACGGAGTCTTGCTGTGTTAAGCTGTGACTTCTGTCCACCAAACCTCATTTTAATATGGGCTGAATAGCCATTCCCATTCATAGCAAATTATACCCCTTGACATGTAGCCATGTCATCCAACATTGCATGGACTGGAAAATTGAGTATGGGCTTTAAACGACCAAGGGGAATCAAAAAATCTACACAGTTTGAAGCTGCGAAGCTGTTTAAACTAAATTGCTTCCTTTATGGGGGAGTAGTCACTGTGCAGTGTTTGGAAGACGGCAAACAAGTGTATATTTTGGATTTCTCTTCCATTCAATAATCCTGGTCCCCAGATCCCATTGCCCTCTGTAGATTGCAGTACCTCGGCTTATTCCCCACCCCTGAGGTTTCCCTGGATCCTCTGATTTTCCATGCACTCCATCTAAATCCCTCCTTTCCCATTCTGACTTTTCCACTCTTCCCGAGGACTTTGGACAGAGATGCTCCAACTTCCTTCTCCAAGCTTCCTCCCACCACTCCCAGTGGCTATCGTATCCCAACAAATGGCCGCCACGGATCGACGCAATCGGCACCCCTTCTGGCCTCGCTGCCATTAATCCCCGGTCGTAAATCTGTTCACCCAGGGATGCAAGCCAGGCAATGCGGCAGGGTGTGATGTTTCCTCAAAAATTACCTCGACAGCAAACCACTTGCAGCACTGTCAAAGTTAATGGGGCTGCTGACTGCAGCCATCAAAAAAATCTAATCAGCACAAGCAGTATTTTTCCAGATGAGCTGCACTATTATGTAACAGCATGTTGTACTGTACCACATTAGGCCCACAACAATTATTCTCATAGTTGATTAGCGGTTTCAGATGTAAAATGTTAAACGTAACCTAACCCAAAGTTAAATACTTGAATACTGTACATTGTCCACAATCCAAATATATTTAGTTGACTGATATAGAAAATAAAAACATTAAAGAGAAAAAAATATGAAGCTGGAATAATTTTTTTTTAACTGTTTCCAGTTTTAAAAGGTTTTTTTTTTCTATCGCACAAACTGATTCATTGCCTCCTAAAATCACTGTGATTATTTCAATAGTTACTGTAGTTCTACAGTTACATCACATATATAATGTGCACAAAGGACATAACCTGTGCAATGCTCAAGTACGTCTCATACCTGAAACTAGGAGGCATTTTACATTAAACTACTGTATAATGAAAGTTATTAAACAACCATGTCTGGCTGTGTGTGCACGTGATGTGTCAAGGAGTATCTCCAGTGTGATTGGAGATATGGAGGAATGCAAACAATAAGGCACAGGCATGATGTGCGTCACCGTCGTGGCTAGGGGCGTGACTGTTTTGAGGTCAAGAGCGGGACACCCAGAAGCTGAGCAAATTGGGATGTGAATTCTTTTCCTCACGCAACACCGCAACAGAGATACAGAACAAAACAAAAGTCCCCCCCCTTCCAATCCTGTTTATGATGGATGCGGTAGGAAGCTGGGGTTAGGGGCCGGACCAAATAATCCCTCAAGTCATGCCTCCAATCCAAAAATGAGTGGCTTAGTTCAAGCCAGGACAGGACGGAACAGGTCGGAAGGCCACAGACTCCCTTGGTGGTTTGGAAAAAAAGAAAGGGAAAAAAAAAAAAACTAAATGAGTTTTATCTGCTACAGGATCAGCTAAGCTGTAAACTAGCAACTGTCTCCCCATAAAGCAGTAGCCATTCTCTCTCTCTCTCTATTTATCTCTCTCTATCTCTCTCTCTCTCTTTTTGTGACCACACCACCCAAACACTGTGGAGTCCTTTGCACCAGATCCTAAAGAGAGATGGTGCCCACGGGTCCACAAGTGTAATCCTGTCAGCTGGCTTAAGGTATATTGCATGTTAACAGCACATCAGCAGTGCCAAGTCATGGCGCGTTATGGCGGCATATCGGATAAGTCTGCACTTTCATTGAACACAGGTAAAGAAGTGTTGAACATGCAGCAACAGATACATACTGTAGGGTTTGTTTGACGTTTTACAGCCCCTGTGTTGTCTCTCAAGACCAGACTTTTTCACAATGTATTCAGGGGGCAGGCAGCAAGCTGATCAAGTGGTGATGCCTACGATTTCAGACAAAAATTAAATTGTGCTAAAAACCATGCAAGATCTCATAGTGCACCTTTAACAAAAGCAAACAGTATAGAAGGTATATTGAAACACCATCACAACCATCACATGACTGGTGAAGGAAGCACTGTCAGTATCAGACACTGTGCAGGTTTGTATAGGGGTGTTTAGGTGAGACAAAACACTAGTCAAATGGAGTGGTCACACTAGTACCCTACAGTAGGGCACACAGTAGCCTGTGGTTGCAGACAACACATCCTTTAAGCCCCCAGCAACCCACACACAAACAAACAAACAAACAAACAAACAAACAAAGAGGCGCAGACACACACACACACACACACGTTCATGAATCAGACTGAATTCAGGGCAGTTTTCTCAGCTGCCCCAGGTTTTTGTTCCCTGGCCAACCTCTGTTTCTTTCTGTCAAATCACATCAGCCGTGACGGATATTGCAAAGTAACCACATTTTGCGGAGGCTGCCCACAAGCCCGGCGAGTTCCAGAGTGTGTTATTGAGATCTTTCATCATGGTTATTCGGTCATGAGAGCGAGGTTAGTCCGTCCCACCTCTCCTTGTTCTCTCCCGATGCCAGCGAGGATATCCAAACCCTGCAGACTAACCCTCCATATGAAAATGAGAGACGTCTTTAGACAGGCACACCGCATAATACACCCACTAACAGGATCCCAGTGAGCCCAGTCACCCGCCCTCAAACAGGATCGCACAGCTTCCTCATAACAGGCTGGGGATGTCCAGCTCCTAGCTTTTAGATTCAGAATAAAAGTGTCAAAGCAAATCCAGCTCTGGGCAAAACCTCATTTTACCTCTTTGGTTGTTATGGACAACCACATTTCATCACATTCAAACTCATTTCTGCAGTCAATCAAAGGTTGCTGGTCTTCAACAAAGTCTGGAAGAGGTCCCTGCTCACAGTTAATGAGAACTTGTGACAGCAAGTGTTACAAAAGTCTAAAAAAAAAATCCAATAATTCTGAATTATGACAGTACTTACCATACTAAAAGTTGGAACCACAACTCATGAGATGAAGAAGTGAAAAAAAAGTGTTGAAAATTTAAAAACCACAGAAGTGCGAAAAGAACGGATGCAGATAGTCCTTGGCAGACGAGCGCTGATGAACGTTTGCGGCTTGAGGGCTCGGAGATGTGTGAGACGGCGCAGAGGAGGGTTAATCTCCTCCACAGCTGGCGAGGCTCGGCGAACAAACAGGGCCCTCACAGGTCTGCCCCTCCAGTCTCCAGCCACCCGCCTTCTGCCCGCTGGGTCACATGACCATGCAAAGCGGACACACAAGGGTCCTCTTTCTCAGGGGGCCACACAGCGCATCGCTAATTGATGGTTCTGCCTCTGGGTCATTCCGTGTCAAATCAGGACGGATCCAGACCTCATCGTCACAGATTTTCACGAAACTTGGCATGCTGAT